>NEWO01000012.1:565529-627382 GCA_003013225.1 Phalaenopsis aphrodite | reverse complement strand
AGGTAGGGAGGAAGGGGGTAACTCGCCCACCAAGGAGAAGCTCTAATTTTAAACACCAAGCCAAAAACCAATAAGTGAAACGCTCCTGTATTTTTAATACACCATAAACTTAATTATTGCTGACTTTTAAGGGTTTAAAGGGTCAGTGTAGGGTGGGGGCGGATTTTAAAAAAGCCCTTTTTTGGGGCAGGTTGGGGACCACTCCTCAAGGCAAAAGGAATTACATAAACTCTTCCACGCTTTCCGATTCAAAGTACATCACTTATCATTAAATGTTACAAATTTGTAGAAACATTGAAAGAAAATGCAAGCTAATTTCAAGTCAACATAGTTTTTTTTTGCTAAATTATCTTCTCGGGCTTTTGGACTTTTGCCCGTACTACTGTAAGTTTACCTTTTTTTCTTGCATGATTCTCTATTTGGGCTTCTGCATGATCTTATTGTTGTGCTACATGATTAAAGAGGGTGATTTTGTATTAGATTCTATTCTTGCAGAAAGATTTTCCACATATATAGTTTCAAAACTCGTTCCAAACAAGAGCTTATGGTCTTTTCAAATTATTTAGCTTGGTGTCTAGTTGTAGTCCTTTTGGTGTAGTTGTGCTTGCCATCTAGTTACAAATCTGCTTGTGTTGTGTTGTCTGTGCTCATCATACAACTCTTAAAGGCTGTTTAACTTTGTTTTTGTTATTTGCACAGAATGCATCTTAAATGCCTGTGAAGTTTGGCTAGTAACTTTATTTTTTTTGGAGTTGAAGATGGCTTATGCACGCACCATCGTTATGTGCATGTTATATAAGATGCATTAACATGTCTCTAAATATGCTCTACCAATTTTTTCTTACCGTTGGCTTTATTTGAGTGATTTTGCAGGGTAATGATTCTGATGATGCAGAACAGAAGCATCACCATCATAAGCATCATCACCGCCGCTACTAGGATGAGTGATTCATTCCAGAGGGTTAGTGGATCAATATTCTGCGGCACTCTATGTATGTCCTAATAAAAACTGGGGCTGGGATCCCATGTTGCGTGAGACTCTACTTATGATTTTGCTAGACAAGTGTGGCTTGTCTTACATTACTCTGTGTTGCTGAACTGGGTCTTCAAAGTTCAGCTTTAGTTATATATTTCTGTTTCTCTTACAACTCGGATAAATAACTGCGATACATAAATTGTGCTTCCAGATTGTCACCTGCGTGGCTATATTTTTAATTTTTTGCAGCTTGGTTAAATCACTTTTTAAGTTCCTCGGCAGCTTCAACAATGGTCATATTTTCCTCAAATGAAATTCTCTTGCAAGTTGCAACTTGGTTAGACGACCGTGATATTTAAATTCTGCCTTTTTCAGTTTCCGCGGTGTCACTTCAGTGTATTTTTTCATTGCAATATGTGTTATATTAAAAAATTTATAATGCGTGACATTTGGTTGAAGTGGAGGAATGCATTTGACCTATTGTGGCAGGAAAAACTTGAATTATGGAGGTCTACATTGGAGTTTAAAGGCCTTCATTTGAGTAGAACTAAAACGAAATGCTTGGATTGTAATTTTAGTTGTTAGTAGCTCTAGTGGCAGAGTTGTAACTATGAGTGATCAAATTATTAATAGGTGTGAATGTTTTAGATATTTCAGGTCTATTTTTTCAAAGTGATGGCGATATAGATGAGGATGTTATTCGCAGTATTCAACTTGGTTGGCTGAATGGAGGAATGCATTGCTCTATGGTGCAAAATGTTGGCTTTTAAATGAGAAGTATAAAATAAAGTTAAGTGTTATTGAGATGAGAATGCTTAGATGGATGAGTAGCTTCACACTTAATAACAAAGGCGTACTGAATAAATTTGTGAATAGGGTGGGTGTAGCGCCAGTGGCGCACAAGTTTAGAGAAATTCATCTTAGATGGTTGGTTCACATTAAATGCCGACCATCTGATGAGTAAATGTTTTAAATTCAACTCATGTTAAGAAAAATAGTAGAACTAAAAAGTTTTGAGCATATTGTATAAAAAATGATCTTAATCTATTAGCATTAAATGAAAATATGACACTCAGTTGGACACAAAGAAAAAAAAAAGATTCATGTAGTTGACCCCACTTAGTGGGACAAAGGCTTGTTGTTATTGTTGCTGCTTGACATTTTGTTTGTTGAATCCTGATTTTTTGGGGTGGAGCACATCCGAGGAATAATGTACATATAGATAAATAGAGAGAGAGAGAGAGAGAGAGGAATGAATAGTAATTCATCTTGTCATATTCTTAAAATAATTTTCCTATTTATAGAAGATGGTACAAGGATGATATTATAATGATGTTATTACATTTATAGAGGAGAGGACCAACAACTAAAATAATCCATCGCGTCATATTATGATATTTTTGGTACTTTACATGTATAAATTTGACTTCCGGTTACTTTTTTGGCTCGACTGGTTAAGTTCAGTTTGCTTCTGGTCGACAAGATCAGTTTGGTTGGATGAGCTTGGTCAGTATGGGTCGACTGATTGATATAATCCGATTGCCAATTGTTGATTCCTGATGAGGAGCCTCTAGAGCGTCCATGAGATGGTTGGAGGTGTTGTAGAACTAGATTTTCTTTTGGATCGACTCTACTAAGGGGGCAGACAATCACATTGGGCCGGTTTTCCCCTGTAGTCTTGGCGCTAATACTCTTTTGTTGTTCTTTCTGGCTGAATGATTCAAGCTTGGATCATCTAGTCATCTTCTTGTTTGTCTCGTCACTCAGTAAGTTTGAGCCTTACTTCCTTGGCTCATATGGTTTTACTCGATTGATCAAGTAAGCCTCACATCCTCCTAACAGTGGGCCAACCTTCACCACACCCTTTACTTCTGGATCGTTAGATTTCTTCAAGATCGTTGCTTGCATATTTTTTATGTACATATTGTAGTTTTCTGATTCTCTTATTAAAAACGACAATGTGACATGATTCATAAAATTTAGTGCAAAAAGTGATCACATTCAAATTTTAAATAATGATTCAATAATTTAATCAAATTGATTTCTACGCCTTTGATTATTATAAATAGAGCGTGTTGGGTCTCATTCCCATTCCTTTTTTTGCTCCGCATATTCTCTTATTTGAATCGGCCGACTTTCGAGTGTTGGGCATTGCAATGAATAACCCATCGAAAACCCGTGGTGACATCAACAAAGACATGATTTGCTTTGCTTTTAGAAACCAAAAGAGCGAGGCCGCCTAGAAGGTAAGAGGAAGAAGAAAGTTGTGAAAGAGGATGTTAAAACTCACACTGCTTGATCAGGTGGGGTCATCTGATTCATTCCTCGACAATATGTGAAGGAATGTTCAGCTAGCTGACCCGACCATTGATTTGATCGCTCAACATTCTGTTGCGACACTAGATCCTCTGGTTTACTTGGTCGCTAAATGGCTTCTAGTGATCTTTTGACACGTTCACCGGTATCTGATGGTGAGGGTGCCACATCGATTGTGATATCTGAGTTGAATCATCTTTTTGAGTAAGAGGTGCTTCGCTCCTGGTTGTGTGATTTGATGTTTTTTCTTAAGTCCTTTATGTTTTTCGATGTTTCTTGGCGCATGACCTGAGCTTGGTAATCCTAGACGATGATTCAACTCAGCCCAGCGTAGGTGAGAAACTGACCGGGGCGCCAGTGACAACGGATCAGGCGCTAGGTCAGGGAGGCCGACTTTCGAGCGAGGATGGCTAAGTTGATTGCCCTGTCATCTCTCCTGATGGATGGACACTAAGAAGCAGTTGACCGACTCAGGACGTCTCCTAGGATGCTTGCTCGTCCTTTGAATAAAATCAAGAGTTCCTTTGCTTGTTTGGAAAGGATCCAGCGGGGCGAAGAATTGCGCAAGCTATCAACTCATGTGGAAAAGGTGGAGAGAATGGAGGAGGTGGTGACGATTCTTCATCGGGAGCCGTCAATGTTTGAGAGAGATCCCTGATGGTCCAGACTCATGCCGAGTCAGACCGGCTCGGTTAGTTTAGGTATGGAGGGGAATTTTTCTATAGAAGATTACTTCAACTCTGGTATGTCTCGGTTGAAGCAGAGATCAACCCTCTTGTAAAGTATTTTTTCTCGAACTAATTTTGGAGTTTTTTATTGTAATTTTAAATGTCTTTTTTTTTTTTGGAAGAATATTATTTTCTTGCCTCATTTTTTATGTTGATGTGATAATTGTTTAATTCTGATTTTACCCCCTACAGATCAACTCAACTTCATTCATTTCCTTATAATATATATAAAGGGCGCGGGGTTTGTGATGTTATGCGTGATTTTCTTTTTCTTTCATTCCTTTTGTCCTCCTAGTCCTCTATCTCTATGCTTTGCCCGATGGCTCGATATTCTACTCATGATTTTGGGTTGGTGGTTGTTAATGATCTAGGGGGAAGTCGATCCACAGCAAGAGACCTGTCTCGATCCTACTATCAAGCTTCGGGTCACTAGTTAAGCTGATCGAGCTCTCCGTATGGTGTTGATCTCTTCTATAAAGATCAGTTTTAGTTTGGTTTCTAACTACCCTATTGTCTCGAGTTGGGTTCCCTCTTCGTCAATTATGGCATTATCCCCACCCAGATTAAGGCCAACTCCATCGCAACCATTACGAGGGGAGGCTTTTGTGGGAATGCCTGAAGCAAGTTCTCTCCACCACTAGGTCGACCACTCGGTCATTCATCGATTTGCCCGCAAGGGACGAGGGCAAAAACCTTGCTCCTGACAGCCTGATAGGATCTTCCTAAGGGGATCAGCTCGAGCTAATCAACCATGAAGGGCAACGCCGCCGTGAGGAGAAAGCACTAGTGACCGATTTGAGCGACATGCCTCTTGCTTCGCCTTGGAAGAAACATAAGGGATATGCATTTCAAGTGGATCCTAATGCAAGACGCAAATTCGAAAGTGAGCGCGAGCTTAGATGGTAGGTTTGCGCTAATCGACCTTTGAAAGGACTGGTGCTCCTACTCCCATACGTCAGATCGCTATCATTGATAGGTGAAGTTATTTGGTCTCTTGACTTCAAAAAGCCCTTCTGAACGTAACTTGTTAGCCCTGTGTCGAACGACTAATAGATACCTTCAGGGAAGCTTCTCCTCTTTAGTCAACCATCCTTTATCGGAAGCGACGGGAATAGCTGGAGGCTGAGCAAAAGTTGGTTGAGGCTGACGAGAGGGTGAAGGCGGATGTTCTTAGGCAGTCAGAGTTGATTTCAACCACTCAAGAGGAAAACCGAATCTTGCGTGACCGAATGACAACGATGAAGACTCCTGAAAATTTTTTTGCCGATCTCTCTCATCAAGCTTAGGTAGCTCTTTTGGCAGAAAAGTTCAAAGATGGGTCTCTTTTGGCATTGGCCAGTTGGTTTTCCTTGAATGGGCTGATATGGAGAAATTTTTCACGCTGTTGTCTGATTCAGAGGAGGCAGAGGACGAGAGTGATCACGATGAGGGTTGTCATCGAATGTATGACCTGCTCCCGCCTTTTTCCTTTAAGTTAATTTGAGATTTTTTTTCTAACAAATCTTAAAAAGTTAGAATTTTTGTGTCGTCTCTTAGTTATGAATGAGAAATGAAGTTTTTAGTTGATCACACTTTTGTTCTTGCACTTTACTTTTTCAATCATATTTCTTATTTATTTATTTTTTTTTTGCGCTTGAACTGAATGATCTGTGTTGTGATGAGCGTTCGTTTGTAAAGATCGATAAGTCGACAAATTAAGAATGTTCTCGGTTTGTTCACTGAGTTACCGCCTGGTTCAAGTCTTACATCTCTAATGTCTCTGTCAGTCAATTATGTCGTCTTTTCACTTTACACTAAAAGCATTAGGCAGCTCTTATAGCAGTCTTCGTGGGGATAGCCGTCCAGACTTGCTTTTGGAGTGATTCATACATTATCCACTGCGGATCTTGCTGCCAGAACTTAACTTGTTTTGAGGCATGAGATATGGGTATTTATGATGCATGAGCGTTATGGGCTAGATCTCTTGTAGTTTATTGATCGAGCTTTATCCGTCTCTGTCAATTATCTAAGTGATTTTTACTGATCAGACGCTATTTTTTGCTGTCAGTTTTGCTGCTTAGGTGGAACCACTGTTGGTTGGTCGACTCAAGTTCTCTGAGTGTCAACCGGACTCAATGATACCTTGCGGAAACTTTCCAAACACCTCGAGTGTCGGTCGGCCTTCGTTTCGGATTGTGCACATAATTAGAAAATTTTACATAATCTTTTTTTTTTTGGAATTGACAATAAAATATAAGGGTTGATAGAATTTTTTTGGGTGAGATACAAATATTTTCCTAATGATAGAATGACTTCCAATAGTCTCCACTCCACGTCCGAGGCATCCCCTTTCTTATGTAAGTCTTGTCGATGATGACTGATCTGATATATGTCTGGTCGAGCTTCTCCACGTTTTCTCCTCGTTCGACTGGGTCATCTTTTTTCAACATGAGGTCTCCGACAGTGAAAGTCTTTTTGCGAACATGTTGTTGTAGTACCGAGCATCAACTTTTCACCTTTTCTATCTGAGGCTGAGTTGGCCCATTTTTTCTCTATAAGGTTGAGCAAAAGCGTCACTTCATCAATAATTTTTTGCCACTCAGCCAAGTCTTCTTCGTCGAATGCTGAGACCGCCACCACTCTCTAATTAGGATGATTATATTCAGCCGACAGTACTGTCTCTATCTCGCGTGACAACATGAATGTGGTTTACATGGTTGTCAGAAAATATATCATTGAAACTGTCCGAAGAATAGACAGTAGAATCTTGACTCAATTTCCCTTAGCTCCTTTGATTTTTTTCCTTAGCAGATTTAAGATAATCTTGTTGGCTGCATTAACTTTTCCATTCATTTAAGGATAGTGGACAGACACAAACTTCAAGCTGATCCTCCGACTTTGTCAAAAGTTTTTTTATCTATTGGTTGACAAATTGTGTTCGTTGTCTGTGACAATTACAGTGGTAGCCCACGCCGATAAATTAGATCAGTCTAGATAAAAATCAGAACGACCCATGCGGCGGTTTGAGCGGGCACCTTAACCTCATTTCATTTGGCGAAGTAATCCATAATAACGAGCTAAAACTTTCACTAGCCTTACAATAGGGGAAGGGCCCGAGAACATCAAGTCCCCAAACGACGAATGGCCATGGATTGACAATGTGTTGTAGTTTGTGAGTTGGCAGATGTTGCAGCAGTGCAAACTTTTGACATTGTTCACACCTCCTTGAGAATCCCTCTATATCCTTTGCAGTGTCTGAAAAATATTCCTGTTGTTGTACTCGGTGTGCTAAAGTCTTCCCTCTAAAGTGGCTTCTGCATTCTCATGAATGTACTTCTCGGAGGACAACTTCCGCCTCGCCTTCTTTGATGCATCTTAGGTATAGAGAGGTGACTGACCTTCAAAAAAATTTTATGTCAACCATGATACATTGTGCCTTCTTAATTTTGAAGCATTTTTCGGGTCGGCTACTTCTTTCGAGACCTTTCCGGTCCCAAGGAATAGAATGTATGGATCCATCCATTCATTGATTCTTCGCCTCATAGTTCTATCACCTTAGCTTTTTCCATACTTGTTCGATGAGTTTATGGGGTGTACGTACTTGCAAGGCATAGGAGGTATGCTATCTAGTTGTTTGCTCGGGAGATATATTCAATCTTGAAGCCCTCAAAATTTCTCATCTCTGTCTAAGCTTTGCCAAGCTTTTTTTACCATCATCTTGTCTCTGACTTCGAATTGCCCGTTCGCTTGATTCACTACAAACCATAACCCGACAATAAGAGTTTTGGACTTGACATGATTGTTGCTGACTTCGAATCTCACTTCTTTCGAGTGGTACAAATGATCTTCAGTAGGATTTGTTATAGCGAGAACAAGTCTTGTCCCCTTGGTTTGATTGGAGGCTCCATCAATATGCAGAACCTAAGCATGGTTATTGGTTGCCGCTTCTTCATCAGACTTGCTCTGCTTGAAAATTCAATCAGGAAGTCAGCTATGGCTTGATCCTTGATGGTGGTTCAAGGCACATAGGAGAGATTGAACTAGCCGAGTTCCACCATCTATTTGAGAAGCTCACTAGAGTGTTTCGACCTGATGATGATAGGTTTGAGCGATTGGTCAGCTATGATCCTGACCAGATGCATTTGGAAATAAGGGAGAAGCCTGCAAGCAGAAATAACCGGAGAAACCTTTATTCTTTTTATAATCGGATACTTGAGCTCGACTCCTCGGAAGACTTGACTGACATAGTAAACAAGGAACTGCTTTCTTTATTCCTCTCAGATTAAAACTGAGTTGATGGCCTGAAGTACGACCCCCCAAGTATAATGAGTCTTCATTTTGGGATTTGAAGGAGTGGTAGTGATGCCAACGAGTTTTAAATTTATGAATGCTTATTCACTTCCATTTGATCGGATGATATTCTTCGCTCGTCTCAACGTTTTGAAGAAAGCAACACACTTGTCGCCTGATTTCTAGATGAATCGACAAGCATTCTATTCGACTGGTCAACTTTTGGAGCTCCTTGGTGTTCCAGAGAGATGGCATGTTGATCAGCGTCTGAATCTTTTTCAGGTTAGGCTTTATTCCCTCAGGCGTTTGAAGATAACATAAGAATTTGCATGTGGATGCTCTGAATATACACTTGAAATGATTAAGAATCATATTAAATTTTCTTAATAGCTTCAAAGGTCTCTTTTAAATTTATTGAGCTGCTCAGGCGTTTTATGTTTTTAATAAGATATCTTTCACATGCACTTCAATATTTTTTTTTCATTCTATTTAGCAAAAATTATATCAATCATGTGTTGGTAGGTAGCAAAGGAGAAAAAGTTTCATGTAGCCGACCTCACGTAGTGGGATTGAGGCTTTGTTGTTGTTGTTGTTGATGTGTTGGTAGGTGCGCCAACATCTTTTAGCCCAAAGGACATTACAATATAGCAATACACTTCCTCTCTTGAGATGAATGCAATCTTTTCAACATCAGTTGAATGCATCTTGATCTGATGGTAGCCAAAAAAGGAATCAAGGAAGCTCATTACGGAATGTCCGACTGCTACGCCCACGAGAGCGTCAATCTGAAGTAATGGTAGTTGTCCTTCGGGCCAATTTGTTCTGATTGGTGAAGTCGACACATCCTTCACTCGACGTTCGATTTCTACACCATGATACTATTTGACACCAATGTCGAACAGTGGACCTCTCGGATGTAACTGGCCTACAACAACTTTTGAACATTTGCACTGATTGGCTCAGCCATTGTGATTGCTGACGTCCTCATCTTCTGCTTTATTAGTTGGGCTGTCGGGTTGACGTTCTTGCGGTGGTAGAAATTGTCGAGCGGTGCCCAGGCATCTCAACAACAAATCAAGCAAAATCATCTTGGTGGCTCTAGAGGGTGTCGATCAGCATGTCCTTGTGGCCTGCATCAAAAGTTTCACTTAGGTTCTGTTTGGGGCAGCTGTTGATTATTTATAAATTGCTGATAAGCAGATTATTCTGATAATCTGCAGATTATCAGAATAAGTTGGTTTGTTGTTTGAGACAGCTTATTCAGAACAACTTACTTGAAACTGTTGTTGAATAACTGACCATTCTGCCCCTGTTTGTTAAAAAGTAACATTCATATGATAAAAAAACATTCATCAATAATTCCAAAGAAAATCAAGAATATGCTTAAATTGTGATATAAAAAACAACATTCATTTGCTCCAATTGTGAATCTCATCCTCCCAACAAATCAAATTGTCATGTAAAAAGTAACATATGATAAAAGAAAGGCAATAGAATCAATTTGCTTTTCTGATATGTGTTTTTTCTCAAGTAAATACATAACTGTAGAATTAAAGATTATAAATTGTAGAATTGAGAAGGAAGAAGTTGAAGAAACAACAAATACAGTAAAGGGAAAAGAAAAAAGAGGAGGAGAAGAATAGGAGCGGCTCACCTGCTATGATCATTTCCTTCCGTTTTTGCTATCGAATTGCAGGGAAGATAGCTCGAGCGACTATGCAGAGTGCCGCGAGCATCAAAATAAAGGAGGGAGAAGAAGGAGAAACTCGATTGAGTACCTGGAAGGCTCGAACGGCTCACCCGAGCGATAGAGTAAAGGAGAACTCCAATCGCAGCTTCAAAACCCTATCGTGTGGTGGCTTGCAGAGTAAAGGGAGAGGCAGACTCTCCGTGTGTCATGCGTCTCGCAGAGGAAGGAGGAGGTGGAAGAGGGTTGCATCAACCTATAGAAGCTCGAGCTCTAGGATCGCGGCTCTGGGAAGGGAAGGACGAGATCGCGACAACTTGGGAAGGAAACGATGGGATTGCGGCTTACATATAGACCTCCGAAACTCCCATCTTCATCCTTGTGCTCCACTCCTATCAGAAATCCACTTCACACCTTCTACCAGCGAGAGAGAAGGCGAGGGCAATCAAGGGTACCTCCTGAAATCCTAGGGCAAGGGGGCTCGTGAACGTGGGACGCGGGGCTTTTCCCGCGTTGAACCATATGAAGGATTTATCCAACGCCAACGCGGTGCGGCAGAAATAAGTTCTGTGAACGCATTTATCAAACAGGGAGGCAGTGTTTTGAAAACGCTGCCGCTCCCAATAAGCTGCCCCAAACGTGCCCTTAGTAGGAAAAATTTACCAAGGTCACATTTGGTCGCAGTGATCTAATGGGTGGTCTCGCTTGTCTCAAGTCCCTGTTCTTGCAGATTATCGTGCTTGAGGGGTTCCTACTTAGCACTGTTGATCCCCCCCGGAGATAGCATGTGTGAAACTGCTCGAGATTGCCCCGAACAGTGATCTCCTTTCCGTCGCTTAGGAACTTCACAACTGCTTGGTAGGTTGAGGTGACAACCTTGAAAAGGTTGAGTAAGTGACCACCGAAGATAACATTGTAGGTGGGTGGTGAGTCGACCACTGGTGAATTGCTTGTTATTTTCTCCTTAGGTCATTGGTAAAGTGATGGTTCCTAACTTTTCCTCGCCAGAAAAATCGTTGAGTGGGCCGATTACAGCAGAAATATCGTAGAGTGGGCCGATTGCAGCTGTCATTTGTTCGTTCTCAAGGCCCATCTTTTCAAAGAACGACTTGAAAATGATATTCACAGAGATGCTAGTGTCAATGAGGATGTTACCGATCTGGTAGTTGGCAATCATCGTGGTAAAGAACATACGGATTACCCTTGAGGAACAAGTCTTCGTTGGTGAAGATTATGGGAGAAAGTGAGTTACGTTTGGGTATGAGGGTGGTTGTGCATAACTCTCTCGATCGAAGCCTCTTCAGGCTGGCTTAGCAAAGCAGGTCCCCATCTCCAAAGGTTATGAGAACTATGCCAACGATACAAATTTCATAGTCTCGGATCAACTCATTCTATATTTTCTCAACTTGAGTTTTTTGGGTCGTTGCTCTTGGTGCCACAAGTTTCTTCAATTTCCTCGCTTTTACAAACTCTTCGATTAAGTTCTGGAGGTGTCAAATGTCCTCATTTTCGTGACTACGGTCATGATGATAGGGGCATAGTACTTCTTGGGGTCTTAAAAATAAGGTTCGGTCTTCATCGGCGACACTCTATTAAAGAAATTTTTATTTTGTTTAACCTATACTATCTCGACCATTAAAACTCTAAACAATGTTTTTTTTTTAATGGTAGGTAGTGGGCGCTCGTCATATCGAGTCGGGCGTTAGTCAGGATACCAGGCTTGACTCCCTTATTTTGCGTTTTGTTGGTCGTTTTCTGATCTCGTGCGTACTGAGCCTCTTCCTAACAAGGACGGGCAGCAGGTCTTGAATTGTGTCTCGATCTCCATACTTCACCCTTGGCAACCCTTTTCTACAGGTGATGAGTTGAGGATTCTACTTTGAAGGAGGCGGGGTTGAAGTTATACTCTTCGACTGATATGTGGTTGTTGATCATGTCTAACAACTCATCAAAACCCAATACTATTAAAGTACTAGGAGCCGCCTTCCTCTACCAAAGCCGGGGGGGGATACTTCTGTCGTTGGGCGCCAACCATTCATCTCGGGGCTGCTGATCTCTTTCCCGGGTAAGCGTCCCTTGGATGACATCCAACATCTATTTCTTCAACTCCTGGATCTATTGGGCCACACTTTCTCAAGTGTTCTCTATGTTTGTCAGTGTCTCTGCTATGGTTTTCTTTTTGAGCTATTCATCTTCTTGTTTGTGGCATAATTCATGCTCATTGCAGCTTTTAGGCTGTTGAATCTCAATTTGTTTGTGAATCACACCCAAAGAATAGAGTTAATAAGGATAGAGATAAAGGGAGATAAAAAGAGAGGAATGAACAATAATTCGTTGTATCAATGATTCCCTTATTTCTAGAGGAGATGATGCAATGATGATATTACTTTTTTGCCCATATTTTAAATGGATCCGTACCTAGATATTTATGATATTTTACAGGTATAGTTTTTTCATCCGACTACTTTGTGGCTCTGTCGGCTAGGTTTATTTGGTTTCGGGTCGACGATATCAACTCAGTCTGTTGAGCTTGGTCTGTATGGATCGACCGGTTTAAATGGTCTGACCGTCGATCATTGGTCCCTGATGAGGAGTCGCTGAAGCATCTATGGGATGGTTGGAGATGTTGTAGAACTAGATATTCGCTTTGATCGGCTTTACCGGGTAGTAGGCCATAGCATTGGGTTGGTTTCTCCTATAATGGTTGGTTTGGATGCTCTTTTATTCTCGTTTTTAGCGGAATGTTGTGGGCTCGGATCATTGGGTTGCCTTATTGTCGGTCGATTTTAACATTGCTGGCTTGACTCGTATGGCTTTCCTCGATCGGTCAAGTGGGATTCACACCCTTTTAAGAGTGGGTCAGGCTTCACAATACTCTTCCTCGGTCGATCGTTAGATCTCTTGTTTAACGGGGACTTGTTCATTTGCGTCATTGCTCTCTTTCTCTCTCTCATGTGACTTTTCGTGCAACTTAGTGGCTCAAACTTTTTACCATTCACCTATTTATCCGCAATATCTGGGAGCGAGGATGTCCCAGTGGATCACTGCATTGCTGGCTCATCTTCCTAATTTGCTGTTATCATTCGGGTTTAGGTTTTTGATGGATCTAATGCCAATGTAAACATACGGCAGACCTTATCAGATATGTGGATTCCGCTGAAAGAGTATGGAGTGGGGAGAGCATTTTGAGTTTAGTGAGTCTTTTCGATAGATTTGAACCTCTTACATACAAAACCATTTGTATGTTTAGAGTAGTACTGAGCGGGTAATTTAGCACTATATGATC
Organism: Phalaenopsis aphrodite; assembly: GCA_003013225.1. Taxonomy (NCBI): domain Eukaryota; kingdom Viridiplantae; phylum Streptophyta; class Magnoliopsida; order Asparagales; family Orchidaceae; genus Phalaenopsis; species Phalaenopsis aphrodite. The sequence continues at coordinate 614,120 of NEWO01000012.1, read as the reverse complement.
CTCATTGTTGCGGGAGATTAACTAGTTTTTTTTTGTTGTTGTTGTTGTTTCAGTGTTTGAAGCTCGTCAGAGCAATCCTTTTGATAAGCTAGAGTTGGTGTCTCTTCATATCAGGATTTGCATATTTCACACCTAAATTGGCTTACGTCCTGCATCGGATCTATTCCAAACGCATTTAGTCGTACAATAAGATTTTCTTTGAGGTTGCGATTTGGATTAAAGCAAGCACCTACAGAAATTTTAATTAGCATAATCGATTCTTGCTGGATTGTTTATTAGCTAATGATTTTCACAGAATTCATGAAGATGAGTAGCAGCAACATCCAATCAATTACATCTCACATAAACTAGCAGCTTTTATAAATGAAATGCGTTTTCAGGTTCTGCCAGCCCTAGCCCATTTTGATAACACCAGTCTCTATTGATCAGTCTTGTGCTGCGCTTGTCCTAGCTGTAGGAAACAACCATCCTTTCCGGCGAGGAGAAGTTGGCGGCAGAGACATCGGATATGCTCAGAGCACCGCTCCGCTGCCGCAAGCCGTCATCATTGTTGACTGCATTCTTGCAGCTCAACTCCAGTTCTCTCTTCTTATTCTGAGTGATAACGGAGCTGTCATCCTTGAAGCGATCATAGTACCTCGCCCATGACCTCATCTTGTCCCAGATTGATCCTCCTCTGTCCTCAGAATTGATGGCCGATGCTCTCAGGTCATGCCACTCCTTCCAGCTAAAGTTTCCAATGTATAGCAGAATGGATAAAATTGACAGAGTTCCAGTGATGAGGAAGAGACCGCCAAAGCGCCAAAAATCTAATCTGGATGAGCTGACAGTATCACCACCCCCAGAAGCAGGGCATGTCGCTCGATCTCCAAACCATTTCCTCGCTATGTTTATCATAATATCATCCTCTGTAACATTCAGTATCGCCCTCGATACATCTGCTACGAGGGGCGAGCCTCTCGGGAAGACAAAGCCAAAGCCATCGGTTTTGTATATCCGACCGACCATGGTAAAGTTGGCGCAGTATTTGGAGAGGAAGAGCTTTAGATAGGGGATCTCGTCAAAGACGACATCGACGCCACCGAGACTGCTCCCATTCAACATGGCGTCCTTGTACTGCTCCGGGGTGCTGTAGTGTTGAAGGCGGTCTTTGCTGAAGCCAAACCGCTGCAGCATCCCGAAAACGAATGATCCCTCCTGTTATCCGACTCGGCTGTTCATTTGCAAAAGCCGGCCGATGTTGTCCGCCTTAGGCTGCAGCTGCTGCACCGTCAGCATCGAAGTCTGGCTCGCCGTGTAGCTTGACGCCAAGATCAGCACCACGAACACACAGATAACTACCACCATTCTCGACAGATTGCTCCTCTGCAAGCAAAGCAGACCAATTCTATATCTAATTAACTGGTTCTATAATCGAGCTTTATGATTAATGAAAATGACTACGAGATGTGTGAGAAAACTAGAGCGGCGAATGCGAAATATAGGGTGGTGCCGATTTGTTGGTCTGGCCGCGGAATTCCTGGTAGATTCGGTGTTCGATGGCCCACACAACCAGTCCGGTGAAGAAGAAGAAGGCGAGACTACTCAGCCAGAGGTCGGTGGTTAGCGGCTTGAGGAAGATCCAGCCATTCATGGTGTTTTCCCGCAACAATGGCACCACCATGGCCACGCCAGATTCCGTGTATGGCAGCGTGAAGTCAACGTAATTCGACCGGTTCGCTAGGATCGTCGTGTCGCCGACTACCGCGTCGAAGTTGCATAGCGAAAGTGTTAGTGAGGTTCAAGATTTCTTTTTTAGAATCTTACAACGGTAGATTTAATCCCGCCGACCATGCAACTTTATTCATGACAGTAATTTGTTTGCTATGAATAAATGATGCTTTGAAGAGTCACTTATTTTTCAAGATTCTCAAAGTGTCAGCATTCTGGTGGTTTAACTTATCGTTATGAGTGATTAGTTCTTTCACTGAATTCATGCACATGTTTGTCACACAATTTACTAGTGCACACAAGATGGTACAGAGTTTGCAAACATTACTGTTAATTTGCAGGTGTCAGGTGAGCCAATGAGAAACATTATTACTCGCTTTCAAAGGGAGGTATTGAAAGTTAGAGATGTGGGCCACATCATATTATTATCAAACATTTGTTTAATTTTCAATATTTATTTATAAGAAATTTTATTTTTCTTCAAATTTCATAAATATAGAACATTATTATTATCAGATATAAAAAAATAAAATAATCAATATTCATTCAAATTATATCATAAATTATACACCAAAAAAGAATTATATATATAAATCATGGTAAAACCTTTCAATTAACAAAATACATATATCACAATGACTATCAAAAAAATAGATCTAACATAGCAACATACCTAAGATTGAGGTCTCAAAAATAACTAATAACCTCTATTTAACATGAGTCTTATTATCTTTTGAAATAACGAATATGAATCAAATAAGGCTAGCAATTACAACCCAACAAGCTACACATCCGTCAGATAAAATTCCAAACCGTGTCTACAGTACCTCGGGCAAGTGGCTTGGCTTCAACCCATTTCGAAAAAGAAGCCATTGCAACTGGTATGAATTTTTGTTGGTCTTTCAATGGTGGAAATGACACAAGAATATACACCCTTCGTAACAGTTTATCAAGGGTGATAAACTTTTAATTAACTTGAGCTAAAAAAGAATGAATGTCATATTAAATGCATCTCTATAATCATAATCAAAGCAATGACATGACAGTAAGAATGTGGTCGAAGTATTATGTCTGGTGATTCTACAATCAAATGACACTACAAAGTAGTGGTTACGACTAGTGGTCATGTGGTTGTCGTAAAATGACACCATTATATTATAGTTACGATCCGTATGTTCCCCAACGACTTTCTACTCTGAGTTGTGAATTATAAAAGTACAATTGATTATCATAAAGCCTTGTGTTAGCTAAGGTCAACGTAAATTTGTCCCCTTAGACAAACATCCACATCAAATCTATAAGAATTTTTTGGATGATGCAAGCCATGTCTGCTTACAAGAATTAATCTATGAGGTTGGGTCGATTACCTCCTTTTACTAAGTAGATNATGATGCAAGCCATGTCTGCTTACAAGAATTAATCTATGAGGTTGGGTCGATTACCTCCTTTTACTAAGTAGATCAGGGACTACGATAACCTGTGATAATGAAATCAATGGATTTGATTGGGTTTCATCTTTATTCCCTCATCATCCGCTTTAAGCTTCAATTGATGAATTTTACAACTTAAATCCTAAGTTTGTTGCTATTATATGGTGAACATTCAATTGTTAATGATTAACATTAATCGAAAGTGCTCTCCTGTTATCGACAGAGGTAATCAACCACAGGGGGTTGCGCCAATGGGAAACCTCAAATCCCAAATTAAAAAGTCCTAGCAAAATGAGAGCAAAATCTCTGAACAGTGTCTTTTCTACAATCTAATATGTCTTCTGATGAACATCCAAAACTCTATCAAAAAAATAAAAATAATATGCAGAGGGTTCATGGGAAGCGGTCAAAATTTTCGGAGCCTACAAAACTACACTTGACATGCACATAAAATATAATTACTCAGCCACCTACATTTTTTCTCATTTTTAGGATATATATTTTTGACTTGAGGGTATATAAGTATCATTAGTTACAACTTATAAACACACACACAAATAGATAGATAGATAGATTGATTGATTGATTTACATATATATATCAGCATCAACAAAACCAAACGTTCTTCATAAATCTATAAGAATTCGTATGTACAACTAATTGAGGAAATTGCGAAATAAATTAATATACATAATAATAATCACAATGCATAAATTTTTTTATGCGATATCCAGAATAACATTTCAAAACTTTTTATTTCTACAATAATTTTATTCGATTCAATATACTCATAAAAATATACAAAATGTTTTATAATAAAAAATGGTCGATGAAAATTTTAACTGTGTTAATATATCTTGCATGGTCCATTCTATAACATATAAAAATTTAAGGGGTAAGATTTTATAAATTTTTATAGATTTGAGTTTGTTTGAAATTAAACTAAAATTTTGCTAGGATAAAATTTCTTATCAAGAAAGGCTAATTTCTCGTTCAAGTTCAATTCACTCACTTCAAACGTGCGATATTCATCCATGAGTTCACTAAATGTGAATTAAACTATAAAACCAACTTAAATTCATTAGCCTCAATGAATTATCTTAATGAACCTAATTTTTTCATACCTCCTGATTAGGATTGTTATATAAGTGCACATGCTCATATAACTTCACTTGCATGCACGTACAAACTCACTCAGCCGCTTGCATTTCCTCATTTTTGCATATGTAATTTTTGACTCAGAAGTAAAGAAATATCATTAGTTTCAAACGTGATGCATGAATCTAAAAAGTGAAGAACTTGGGGGGCAAATTAATATACGTAACAATAATCACAATTCATAAAATTATTTTTTATGCAATAACAAGAATAATATTTCAAAGCCTTTTGATTTCTACAACAATTTTGTTGGGTTCAATATACTCAATAAAATATTAAAAAAAAAGTATATAACACAAAATGTAAATTTTAACTTTTTTTTGTTAATACATCTAACAAAGTCCATTCTATAACACCAAAATTTAAGCGGTGACAACTTTATAAATTTCAATAGATATGAGCTTATTTGAAATTTATGTAAATAAAATTTTCCTAGTATAAAATTATCTATCAGTAATGGCTAATGTCTCTTACAAGTTCAATTCACTACATCTAGTCAGGCACTTTGGTCAATTGTGCGATCTTTGCCTACGAGTTCTCTAAATGTGAACTAAACTTTAAACTAATTATTCTCAATGAATTGACTTAATGAACCTAATTTTTTCATGCCTCCTAACTAGGTTTGTAATTAAGTTGAGTTGAGCGGAGCCTGTTGTGAATTTGACTTGGCGTGGTCATATTATAAGTTGTTAATATTTAACTTGAGCTTGATTCGAGCTTTCTAATGAACGTTCATACTCGGCTTGTAAAATTTTTTAGTGATTGTATTTATATTGTAAATGACTTACTTATTTTAATTGAACGTGTACTTAACAAAGTAATAAACAAAGTAAAAATTAGAATTAGTATTTATTTTTTATATAAAACTATTAACAAGTATTTTTAAATCAAAATAAAGTAGTTATCCAATACGTTTTGATTTAGTTTTCATATACTTTATAGTAATTAAATAAGATAAAATACAAAAATGTAAGTAAGAGTTTTCGTAATCAAATAATATAAATATATATTAAAAAACTTGATCATTGGAGAAAAAAAGTCCAAAGAAATTGAATTAGATTAATATGTATAATAATATTAAATTACGATTAGTTATAACTAAATAAAAAATTAAATAAATTCTAGTTAATCACATTTTATTTAAATAATATATCATATATCTATAGATCATCTAACAAGTTTCTTATTAAAAAATAAATAAGTTTGATCGTGAACATTAATAAATAAATTGAATCATGTTCATATTTTGTTCATTTAATTTTCAAGTTCTTAAAAAACACTCAAACATATTTAATTACTAATTTGAACAAATTATCAATTATTAAATGAGCTAAGTTTGAATTGTTCATCGAGTGTATTGATTCATTACAACTGTACATCTGACACTAACTCAAGTTGCACAAATAAAATAGACTGGCTTCTCATTCCCTTGAACTCGTTTGGAGTTTGATTTAGACCTTGAGCTTCTTTAGCAGGCACAACCTTCATTACCAATGGAACATTCAAAGGAGTTTGGAGATTGATAGTAAGAGTTGAAGAAGGAAGCCCCTCTTGAGAGCCCATGATATTTTTGGTTGCAAGCTTAATCATTCTCATCTTCCTTTCAGAAGTACATTCCCTCTTTTGCATCATAAGAAATCCTTTCAAAAACTCAATTTTCAAAATCAAAACCTACTCTAAGATATTCTTCGTTCCTACAGTAAGAGGAACATCTACGAAACAAATGAAAGAAAAAATGGGGAAGATCTGTTATGGAATGACTCAAATGAGAAATAGTCGAAGACCCAAAACTTTTTCTTCTTACAGTAAGAAAAACATTTATGAAACATTTTCTTCTTTCTACAATTATTGATAAATAGTCGAAGACCCAAAACTCAAGTCATTAAATTGTTATTTAATTTTGTTAATATGCATTTTCTTATTTGATTATAAAAATTATCATTCATTTATTTTTTTTTCCGAACTTCACTAAAAAAAAGATAAGAGAGTTGGAGAGCTAAATATGCATAGCCAAAAGTCTTGGACCCAATTCGAGTTGTTACATGAGCCATCTAGCTAGTCCATTAAGGAAGTTCGACCAATTATCATCCAGGCAGTATGACAAGGTGGCTCGCAAACACTACTCTACTAGGAAAAGTCGGCCAACTCGCTTAGAGAACCAATGTCACACCCCAACTGAATCTCCTAATAGAGTCAATCGCGGTGCAACAAGGACTGCCAATTTGGTCAAATCAACTCTCATCAGTACTCATCCTTACTTTTATAATTAAAAATCAGTGGGTGATGAATTAGTTTTGGTGGATCGCCACAACATACGTGATACATTGCATTTCAAAAACATACTTTGAAACATGAAAATTGTATTATCTAAAATATGAATACTATACAAAACTATTAAATCTAATATAATAAAAATATGTTCCCAAAACATATGATCAAACTCCCAAAATTATTGTGCAAAAGTTGTACAAATACACACTTGGCTACTCACCCTAGTGCTTGTTGCACCTACCTCAAAGACAACAATAAAAAATGAGCGATAACGAGCTCAGATAAATAATCAAGACTAATAAAAGATTTTATACATGAAAAAGAAACAACGTGCATGCTCGTACTAAACTATACATGTCTACATACAAATCATAACATGCTAACATAACAAAATCTTGAAAAGAGAACATGTACATAAATCAAAGTTGTAGTATAATATGTAGGTCATAAGCATAAAATTATAAGTATGATAAAAAATATATTCATGAGTATGTTCATAAGTTGTTTATCATTAGTAATTATAACAATGTCATTTCATAGTAATGTCACTAGTTTAATGTATAGGGTTCAACAATGTTCATGTACTTTCATCATGGGACGTCACTCTGCCCCAAACATCATATAAACTATCAATAAATGTTGGAATCCCTAAACGTAGCAGTTATTGATAACCCCTCTGATACTCATGGTTCACTTAGGTTCTGTCACCTCCTAATATCAATGGCACCCAGAGTTTCGTCTTCGTATAAATATCAAGTGTCGGTAATACTATATCCCTACATAATATACTTATAAGCACTCATGTCATAATCTGCTCATAACATTACTCGTGACATTTAAATCATCACTCATGCATCGCATTACATGTATCATAGGCATATGCATGAAGCATCACAAATGAATACCTGCAAAAAATTCATATCATATGCAATCATATGTAGCGAAGCATGATCATAACATTACATATATCGTAAGAAAATAAATGTGCATTCATATTTTCAATTACAGATATCCATTTATAATATACAGGAGGTTCTAATGAATCGGTGTCAAAATAGAAATCATATGAAAACATATACACAATTTTTTTTCTTAAAATAACACAATATTATTTCACCTGACTTGACGAAACAGCTCAACGACGAGTGCACACACTTTTGTCGAACTTGCCCCTCGTATAGACAACCTGAAGCTCATAGACAACATACGGTTTCATAAATTTTAGTTCAAACATGAATTAACCCAAAAAGAAAAATACTTTGTTTGCCAGAACATACCTCAAAAGAACTTTTTGGCATAACAGGTCCGTTCGAAACTACTTAATTTCTTTTATATTACCTCCAACCACAACTCTACGATTTTATGCTAGAACCTTATGAAAGTTCATAAAGAATCTTCGACGCTTCTTACACACATTCGGCGCCTTCGATGCTACCAGAAACAATATTTGCATGAAAATGAGGCAAAAGTCAAAAATAAGGGTGGGGAAAGAAATGAAAGCCTAAAAAGAAGAAAGAGAGGGATTGATACCATTTAACTTAGGGTCTATTTGGGGCAGCTGCAGCTTATTGAATAATTTGTTGATAAGCTGATTAAAAATAATCTGTTGATAAGCTAGGTGTTGTGGCTATTACAAATTTTTGTTTTTTTGGAAAAGCCAGAAAGCTGTCACTGCACCTAGATAGGTGCGGTGTGAAAACGTTGTTTTCTGCGTTTTCAAAACGCATAAGCTGTCAAAACGCAGTTTACCAAAACAAGCTAGGTGCATTTTCAAAGTGCTATCGCACCAAATAAGCTGCCCCAAACGGGCTCTTAGTTTCGGAGCTCACTGCCTTGACTTGCGGCTCCCAGAACTGTCGCTTGACCCATCTGTATCGTGCGGTTAGTACAGTAGCGTGATTGCGGGAACTCCCTAGGTGTGGGAAATTGAACACGAAGAGGGGGAAAAATGCGAAGCTCAGGAGCCCTAATCGAAATCAATAAGGCGAAGGATTGTCAGTTAGCAAAAAGTGCTCAAGCGAGATTAAGGAAGAATTAAGGTTTAAAAATTTTTAATTAATTTGATTAAACTTAAAACTTTAGAATTTTATATCACTCAAACCATTCATAATTAATATAGTATTGTTCGACTTCATGCATAGAATTTTATAAATTTATTTTGATCAATTTCCAGGAGATGAAAACTTTTTAGGTACTTAATCAATTGTGCCAAATTTAGGCGTTACAACCAACTTGGCCAGGTGCATCTGGAAAATTTGAGGGTGGGTCCCTCTAGACAAATGGAATGACTTCACCATAAGGGGTGTCGAAAATTGACCTGATGCTAACTCAACCCAAACTTGACTAAAAAAATTTGGGTTCTAGTAGACCCGAATAAGTTTTGGACAGGTTCAAGTTAGGAATCTTAAATTGTTTAATTTTTTGGCCGAGGTTAGGGTTGACCAACCAACCTGAAATTGACTTAAACTTGATTTACCAGCTCAAAATTGACGAGATTGACATGAAATTGACCAAAATTTGACCCGAATAGCTATTATGAGTTGTGTTACATGAGTTATATGGGTAGGGCTTGGGTTGGTAGATTGAAGGTGGAGTGGGTTCAAATTGGATTTTCTAACTCATTTAATATTAAAGTCGAGTTAAGCAGTTTCGGGTTGGGTCAATTTCAAGTCAGATCCAATCCCATCCCGCAAAAATTGAATGGACACTCCTACTTCACCAACTTGCCTCTATCTTGAATAGGTTGACAGGCAAGCTATAAATTATTCATCGATATTCACATTAATTATAACATGTGATATATATATGGTCTACCCATTTATAAATAAAGGGGGTAATTGCAGTGCAGAAAAACATTTTCCCCAAACACACACATACACTCTCAGAGAGAGAGAGAGAGAGAGAGAGAGAGAGAGAGAACTAAATTTGGAGGAGAAATATGCCTTAATTTTTATGTGCTATGCTACAATAATTACAGTTTTAATCAGGATTCATCATATAGATCTTTCACCAAGACTTTCACAATGTTCTCAAATATCCTAGAACGGATCTTGCAAATATGATTTTGAAAATATGGTTTGGAATTCAAAGCAGCATTTTCACAGCCCTAAAGAGAAAAACCAAGCCAACCACCTATTGTCGCTAAACTTCAAACATTATCTACAAATGTTGCGTCAATGCTTCTCAACGATGAATAGTTGACACATCTTCCTAATTTCCTAATATCCCCTCTATTAAAAAGATGAAAAAACTCAGCCCCACATCAAAATACACATCTTTCCAATTTTCCTATTGCCCGCCACCAAACACCTGACAACAATTGATGTTTAATATCTACTAATACCCAATGTTCAACGCTTATCTTCTAAATCTCCTAAACTTAACCATTATATATCCAAGATAGCCATATATAATCTGTTGACAACTCTGATTTTTTTAAAGACTCCTTTTATCACCACAATATATACCTTTGAAGATTAAAATCTACTTGGGTTGGATAGACATCTCCTCTAAGAAGGAAAAAAAAAAAAAAACGTCTTACATATAGCTCTCGACTTAATTGTGCATATAAACTTTTAAACGTTAAGATAATTATCCCTTCACCTACTACGATAAAGACAAGCAAATAACAATTAAAATACTAAATTAACAATTAAATAATAAAAAATTAATAAAATTAAATTCATGTAAGTTTCTATAAATCATAATTACCAATGTGTTCTGAATTAAAAGATTCTATGAGAGAATAGATGTAAAAAAATTAAAAATTCCAACATAGATAACAGAAGACATTAGCCCCGATGCCACTGATTTTATGAAAACAATAAACGGGGGTTAAAAGACAATCAGACAAACCACCATTTGAATCGCCCTGAAAATAACATAGGGAAGATGTAAGTTTCTAGGAAGTGATGATGAAGAAAAATCAACTGTGTTCAACATCAACCAGTCACCACCACTTCCTGTATATGTACATAAACATTTAATAGAGACCAATCGGCAATCGATTGGGAGAAATGTTTTTCAATTCCTTCTACATCAGTCAAAAAAAATTCCTCATTTAAAATTCTAATCATTCAAGGCCAAACATTATACTACATAAAGCTAAAAACGAGGTAGTTTCCTTCAAAAATAACAGATCTAATTAATAAAGAGCATATGGCCCGCGGAACGTCAGGATAAATATTTGTGTTTACATATGGAAAAATTTTTGTGTATTCTCAAACCTTGCACATTAATTTTTATATTTACATGACACTTAAATCTTTAATGTCACATCAAAAATATCATAATTACTTCCTATTCTAGAGTGATATATCTTTCATATGCTTATGACACCAAAGTGTTATAAATATAAATATAGAAAATTAGTTGGTAGACATGAAAATACATAAGAATTTTGTGATATATACATTTTCCGATTAAATATAGAAGACAATCGTCAATGCTCAGATTAACAACAACAATAATTATACTAGCCAGGTATCATGTGAATACAATATCGTGCATACAATGATATACATACATATATATAAGAGGACTATACAAATCAATGATACAACAAAATAAACGCAATTAACAGAGGAAGAAAACTTTTCATTTGGTGATAACTAGACGAGAAAATTATCTATCAAATGTGAGACCACGTCAGCACCATCCGAGTTCAACCAGTAGCTTTTGACCTTCAAAGATTAAGTGAATCATGAAAGAAAGAACTAGTTGTTACAAAATTATCGGCACAGCATTATGGTTACCTAATACAATACCCCACCTCCCAAGATAAAAAAAAAAAGAAGGCAAAGAAAAGTAAATTGTAAAGACAAAATCAACAAAAAAAAAAAAAAAACATAACAAAAAGATTTTAATAACCAGAATCCTGAACGGGTAATTTCATCCAATTTTCGAGTAAAAAAATCAAATTAACATAAAATAATTAATAAAAAGTTAGCTATTAATACATGTAGCTGGCTAGAGAAGAGCATTGTTAAGCAAACATTAACCAGTAGCGAGACATTTTTTTATAAAATGTACGATATATAATCTGCTAGTTAGTCTACAGGCATCCGATAGATAAAACACAAACCCATTACGTTACCCATGAAGATATCATCCACCATTACATTGCCTTGCATCTATAGGCCTTTGAATATCGCAATCCATATATTATTTTCTTTTATGGCTGATTTTAAGTAAATAAATAATAAAAACAAAACAATCACAATACATCTCATGGATTCCTGAGCTTAGGAGTGGCTGGCCATTACATGTGGAAGGAGACTGGTTCCAAACCAAAGAGAATAATACATAAGGCTAGATTTTAGCCAAGCATTCAATAAAGGAAACTGGTCCTTGCTATTCGGAGATTTCTTGATTGGTTTTAAAGAGAAAATTACCACATTTGATTGGAGTACGTTTATAGCAGTTAAATATTCCTCTGGAAATTTACAAGCAAGCCAATTGATGAAGGGAAAGGCCTTACAAGAGGAGTAGTGAAATCCAAATTTCTATCAAGTCTTCAAGCTTGAGTTTCATGTGATCATTCTTCAATTTTGTGAATTTTATGTAAATAATCTTCGAACAAATATTCTTGTTGAGTTTAGTTTTCATTGTTAAGCATGATCATTTCGCTGCGTATTGCATCATTAACTCAACGTTGACAAATTGCCAGAATATTTTAAGTGCTTCGGCTCTAAGTCCCCCCAATCTTAAAAAGCTTAGGTATTGTGAACGTATAACCTATAGCATATAAAGATAAATCTCGGTAGAGACTCAAGCATCAAGACATGCTGCACAATCGTCACATCAACTCCCTTGTCCAACTCTATTGTTTGCAGCCACTCTTACACCAACCCCAACATAGAATCAACCATCGATTCCTACACCAAAGTTTGTTCAAAGACAATCACTAAATATTCTTATGCCTCCTCTCGAGAAATAAACTAAAGTTGTTTGTTCATTCCATGGCATGGATACACAAGCTGTCTCTATCATCATCTCCTCCCAGAATGTGGAGGAACTTCCTCCAAGGTTAAAGGTCACATCCTTAGAAAGCTTCTACAGCAATACCAATTTTGTCAACTAACCGACATTCAAAATCACATCATCCCCATTATTTCCAAGGCAATTTTGTTGACAATTAAATATAAAAAAAAGGAATTAAGTAAAAGTTAAAAAAAAATTAGAACTCCTAATTGTTCCCGCTGCACTCACTGCTATTGCTCAGTTTCTAAAACAATTTGCACGGCATAACTCACAAGACAAAAGCCCTCGTCTTCATTGTTCTTCTCGATTGTCCTTTTCTTCTAGTTCGAAACCCGAACGAAGTCCCTTTCTATTGCAGCAAACCAAGCCCCTTTCCTGTTTGCCTACCTTCATGATACAGCCATGACTAAAGTAGAGAAAGCAATGACGGAACCGTGACATACGAAGACCTTCGAAACTCATGTGCTTCTCTTCTTTCGAAGCTGAAGCGTCTTTCTCCCTGCTTTAACCTTAAGCTTCATGATCCCCTTCACTCCTGGTAAGTTCGCATAAGCCACGTCCACTCTTGCTGCTCGTCTCACATCCCAGCCATAAAGCCCTCTGATCTAGTTCGCATGTATGAAACTCCATCCTCGCCCTACTCCTCCCTACAGGCTTTTTGATCCAAGTTCGCATAATACAGTCGCGATAAGATGGTAAGTAGAAAGGCAACGATGGGATTGCAACACACAAAAAACTCTGATCTCTCATCTTTCTCACCTTCCCCTAGTCTGTATGTTCTTCGTTCATTTGATTCAGAACTCATCCTTATTCACTTATCCTGATTGCTCCCTATTTGAAGATGTTCTCCATTTCTCCTCTTTGTTTGAGCCTTCACTAACCCAAACACTGCTTCTGCAATTGTTCGGAGCATCAAGTTGAACCCCATTCTTCTTTGGGCCGGCCACTTTGCTCCACCATTGCCATATCTGTTCAAACACAAACCCAGACCAGAGTCTCTATATCTCTTTTAACATACATTATATACCATATAAATAAAAAATAAAAAATCTGAGTTAACTTTTATTTTCGTCGATCCAGTCATATAGTTGACTTTGCCTTGTCGTCAACGTTGCCACCTCACAAACAAAGATATAAATTCAGGAAAATTGTGCTCGCATCACTTTTCATGCAGGTTAATTGAAGACACAACATGTCTTATAGACTGTGGGTTAAATTATTATCCAAAATTTTGGGTGAATTTGAACTTGGACTATAAAGACTTGCAAATAATTTAAATGTGAACATTTGGACTTACAAATGATTCAAATGTGAACTTATTGGTTTTGATAATTGAACAAATGAAAGTTTTTAAAATAATAACAATTGTCACATTTGACAATGATTGAATACAATAACAACAACAACAAACCTTTATCCCACTAAGTGGGGTCGGCCACATGAATAATTTTTCTCCATTGTGTCGTATTGAGTGACATATTTTCATTTAATTGTAATAGAAGAAGATAATTTTTATACAACATGCTCAAGTCTTTCTAGGTCTACCTTTGTCTTTCTCACCAGAAGTCAAATCTAAAGCACCTAACAAGATCATCATATGGTCAACATTTATGTAAGCAAATTATCTAAGATGAAACTCTCTAATCTTGTCGACTAGCTGAGCTACACTAGCCCTTTCATAGATATATTCAATTCGCATTTTCTCCAAGTGTAAAGCCTCTCATCCAGCTAAGCATTCTCATCTAAGCAACACTTAACTTAGTTTTATGCTTCTCTTTTATAGGCAAACAATTTGCATCATAAAGCATTACAGGTTTCACCACCATCTTATAAAATTTTCTTTTAAGCCTAAGCGGGACTTTTCTATCACACAATAGACCCAATGCATTCCCCCACTTCAACCATCCAACTTGAATTCTACTAATAACATCCCCATCTATATCACCATCAGTTTGAACAATAGACGAGAGATATCTAAATCATTCGATCCTTTTAAAGACTTGATCACCTATCATTACAACCCCGCAACTAGATCTACTATTACTAATATTAAATCACAAGTATTCTGTTTTAGATCTTTGTTTTAGATCTATTCAAAAGAAGGCCTTTAGATTCTAAAGTTACTAAAATTACATTACAAGTATTCTGTTTTAGATCTCTGTTTTAGATCTATTCAAATGAAAGCCTTTAGACTCTAAAGTTAACCTCTATAATACAAGTTTTTCTTGAACTCACTCGTCTAAGCCACAAAAAGGATATCATCAGGAAAAAACAAAACCAAGGTACATCCTCTTGTAAATGTCAAGCAAGAACATCCATAATTAAAGCAAAACGATATGGGCTTAAAGCCAATCCCTGATGTAACCAACTGAAGTACAAAAATAATTGGTCAATTCTCTTTTTGTTCAAACACAAGTAATAGCTCTAGTATACATATCTTTAATGGCTCGATTATAAGTCATATCAACACCTTTCTTTTTTAGGACTCTCCAAAGCACTTCTCACCGTACCTTATTATAATTTTTTTTTCTAAATCAACAAAAATCATATATAGATTCTCCTTACTCTCTTTATAATTCTCCATAAAACCTTTCAATAATGTAAAGCTTCATGGTAAACTTGCCCGTATAAATCCAAATTAATTTTGAGAAATCATTATATCAAGTCTCAGGCTATGTTCAATTACTCTCCCATATTTTTAATGCATCACAAATTAACTTAATTTTTCTATAATTTGCACACTCTTACGCATCACCTTTATTCTTAAAAATATGGACCAAAATACTTCCTCCAATCCTCACGCATATTTTTAGTTTTTAAAATAATACTAAAAAGTTTAGCAAACAAAGTAATTCTGAAATCCCCTAAATATTTTCATGCTTCTATTGGGATACCATCAGATCCTATAGATATTTCATCCATCAGTTTCTTTAAAGCCTCCTCAACTTTCATTTTACTAATGCAACGGTAAATATAAAAAGTTCTATTATTATTAATTATATTAAGATTACTAAAGTTGATCATACTTTCAAAATCTTCATTAAAAAAATTATCAAAATATCTCACACCTATGTTAAATATCCTCATTTAATATATTTTTTTCTTTCTTAATACACTTTATTTGAACTAAATCTTCATTTAAAAGTCTATTAATATAATATTAAAATAAAAAAGTTCTTTTAATATTAATTATATTAAGATCATTAATATAGATCATATTTTCAAAATCTTTATTAAAAAGTTTATCAAAATATCTCACCCATCTATTATGAATATCCTCATATAATAAAAGAACATTTTGGTTTTAATCCTTAATGCACTTGAACAAAATCTTCACTTTTCTTATCTTTTTGTTTGGCTTGATTATACATATATCTTTCACCTTCTTTAGTATTAAAGATATTATACTTTCACCTTCTTTCGTATAAAAAATATTATAAAAGTCACGAAATTCTTAGTATTACAAATTGTTCTCATAGATTACCTACAGACCGCCTTATATTTTTTCCAGTTCTCTAAGCTTTTATATTTGAACCAATTTTTATAACAAAACATTTTATATTTCTTCTATATTATTATTCTACCACTAACTTTTTTATTTAGAAAAGTTTTTCATTTTGATTTTCCAAGAACATCTTTTGCAACTTGTTTAGTAATGCTCGTTATTTTATCCCGCATCGCATTAGCTTCATCATGACCATCCTAAGTCTTAAGATCTTGAAATTTACTCAAAAAAATAATTTAATTTGTCTTTTAAGTGTCCACATCTAATTCTAGGATAATATTTCAATGAATTTTTCATCTTTCATCCCTTCATCTTAAAATCTAAAACTAATAATCAATGTTGAGTACTTAAATTTTAACTTTAAATGACCTTACAATCTCAACGATCTTTTTTTCTCGTAAGAAAATTATCAATTTGTTTTTATTAGATCCATTCTTATAAGTGATAATATATATACCCATCTCTTTTATTAAATAAAGTCTTAGCAATAACAAAATAATAAACTAAAGCAAAATCCAATATGACTACAATTTTCATTATTTGCTACAAAATCATAAACACCATGAATATTTTAAAATCTTTTACAACTCTACTAACATATCCATTTAAATCTCCTCCAATAAAAATTCTTTATTCAAGAGGTATCCTTTGTATTAATTCTTTGAGGTCATTCCAAAATTTTTCTTTTGAACATATATCTAAACCAACTTAAGGAGCATAATGTCACAGACAAACGTACCTCAAGTCACTCGTGCGGCTTTAAAGTTCTTCCTTGACACTAAATCAACTTAGCCCTCACAACGCTTGGACTTGTAAGCACAAAACGCTATAGGAAGAAAAGAAGGGAGAAGTATAGAAGAAGAAAGACTACACTAAGAAAGAAAGAATACAACACTTGAATGTTTGAAAGCTTGGAGGGTTTTCTTAGATGAATGCTTGGATGCCTCCAAATGAGAGGGGGGGGGACTCTTATTTATAGTCATCCCCAAGCCTAAGAGAACTTTCTAGATTACATTAGAGTTGTCTAATTTCTATATAGTTCTACATTATTCTCTTATATACATACATAAACCTAGATCTTTCTAGGTTATTCTTGAGTTATCCTAGGAGATTTTCCTTCTAACATACTCCAGAGTGGTAGAATCTTCTAGAGCCTCCTGGATGGCTCTCTACATTCTGATCTTCTCTAGAATCATCCATCACATGGTTATCTTGCCAATTTCGCTAATATGGCGGAGCATGACACCCTCCCCCACTTAAGCTCGTAATACCCTCATTGCAACTTCCACTTGGTACCATCATTTTTTTTTCCTTGTGTCTTCATGTCTCATTTTCTTATTTACTCGTAGTGACACTCGAACCAGCAGCTCCTTTTGCTTGCTAACGGTCTTGGCAAAGTTGGGTTTTTTTTCCTGGTTGTAGGGGGTACCATGCAGCAAGACTTCATGGTTGACGACTCCATCCTTAGCTCCGGCATAATCTGATGATCTTTCTCTTTTCTTGATGGTAGTTCTTTTGAAACACCTTTATATTTCTCAAGCATTAACACCACTTCCTTGAGCATGTCATCTTGGGGCTTCCCGTCCTCCTTGGAGCCATGAAGGATAGTCAAGTAGCTCTCTTCATCTTGTGGAATGGCCTCCTTAAATTGGATGGCCGACAACATTTTGACTTCTTGCTTGTTAGTCATTGTTGTCAGTACTAAGCAAGCTTGGTTGCCCTCCATAATGCACATGCTATTGGCAAAAGGCATTGGGAATGTTCTTGTTTGATCCAAGAAGTTCATCTCTAGAATAACATTAAAAATCATCCATCGGAATGACTGAGAAGTCTAAGATACCTGGTCATGCTCCAATAAAGGTCTTTACTCCCCTGATTATTTCATAGATTGGTCTTACTGTTGAATTGACCACCTTGATGGAGTCTCCTCCTTCAATCATCTGCAAACTCAATCTCTTTGCTTCCCTGGCAGAGATGAAGTCATGGGAAGAACCCGTGTCCACCATTGCTCCAGTGGTCTTCCCGCATATTACCATCTCCACAAAGAGTAACCCCTTCGCTTGGGGTTTTGCTGGAGCTTGCATCCCATTCAGTAGTTGTAGAGACCCCACTTGTGTTGTCATATCACCACCTTCTTCCTCTTGATGGCTTTCAAGGAGAGAGTTCAGAGCATTCTGCTGAGGAAAATCCCTTTGCCCAATGTGGTCTGTCACAAAGAAAGCACTTTTTGTGTGGTTTAGTTTCGTCACTTTTAGGCTTACATTTATTTTTTGCTTTGGATGAAGTCGATTCATGGCGGGTCTCTCCTTGTGTTGATCATTTTCTTCTCTTTCTTTCTTATCCTTTGGTTTTGTGGACTCCTTTGAGTAATCAATTAGGCTTTCTGCAACCGCGATGGCAGCAAAAAGATATTGCACTTCGCGCCTCATAAGCTCTGTCTTTGCCCACTTTTGGAGTTCATCCATGAAGTTGAAAAGAGCATCCTTGTCAGACATGTCGGGAATTTCGAGAACTAGGCAAGTAAACTCCGTAATATATTCCCGAATTGATCCCATTTGCTTGAGCCATCACAATCGAGCCCTAGCCTCATCCGCATTTTCGGGGTAGAACTGCCTCTTTAGCTCCTTGTTAAAGTCATCAAATGTGAATGTGGTACACATATCTTTCTTTATATTTCCTCTCCTTCTTCTCCACCACAACATAGCGATATCTGAAAGATAAAGAGCTGCAAATTGTATTATTGCCTCTTCAGTCGCAATCCCCATCGCTCTGAAATATTGTTTAAGTCCCCATAAGAAGTTGACTAGTCCTTCGTGTTGCGGGCTCCATCAAAACTTTTTGGTTTTGAAACTTCAATCCTCTTGGCTTCGAAAGTATGTTAGTTGGTGGGTGACGCTAATGCTCTCTCGCATGGCGAGATGTCTCCACGCATTTCCTCAAAGCTAGTACATACGTTGCTTATCTTTTCTTCGTGAACAACTTTGCTCTCCTTGAATGCAGGACCTAAAGCAAAGCAAATCATCTGCGTTGTAGGAACTATATGAGGCATTGCCACAAACACATAGCAGAAAAAAGACCTGATTTTAGCATTTTAAAAAACACGGAAAGACAAATAAAGGAGGGGGTATTTTTGAGCACTGATCCAAGTTTACTATGAAGGCACATTCAAAATTGCTCCCATCTTGCTCTCATAACTCCCTCCTCAGCTCAATGAAAGCTCTATTCAAGTTCGTTCCCTTCTACTTGAGAAGGGACTCTCTGCTCATATAGATGCTTCTCAAAAACGCTTCTAGGCAAACCTCTGAAAAATTGTCTGTCTTGTGATGATGAAACCTTCCTAAATCCAAACATTCTTTGTTATAATCATTTTCCTGGAAAGTTACAATAATATAAATGTTTGCTTGCACCATATTTGTTGCTTTCTTGACTTCTCTCTATTTTTTAACTAGGTATTTGCTAGATTATTTCGGGCATAAGCTCCAAGTCTCCTCAAACTTCAACAAGGAGAACGAAGAAAACGGTTTAGCATGAAGAAAACAGTTTAGCATGAAGAAAACTATGAAAACAAAAGATAGGATGATCAATGCTTTTTAATGAACAGCTTGATTTCTCACCCAGCGAGATATTGTCCCCTTTGGTCTAATGGCCTCGCGATTTTGCCCCATTGGCATAACTTCCCATGAGATCACCCATCCAAGAAGTGTTGTAGTTTGAGCACGCTTAACTTTTGAGTTTCTGATGAAACTTCAATCGTTACACCAAAAGGTGCTTCAATATTTGATGTCCCCGAAATTATCTACCACAAAGCTAAGATTCTAGAGATGGCCGCTAAAGATTCAAGAGGTGGCTCCCACCATGTAGCACTCTGTCTCATCTAGGAGGGTTCAAGAGATGGATCTTATGGTGTAGCACAATATTTTGTATGGCACTTAAGTCCCACATTCAGATTAGTGTAATGCTTGGAACCATTTGTAACAGCCCGACTCACCCATCGAGAAATATTGTCAACATTGGTCTAACGGCCTCACAGTTTTGTTCAATTGGGATAACATCTTAGGAGATCATCCGTCCCAGGGGTGCTCTCATATGACCACACTTAGCATTGAAATTTTTTATGGAACTCCATCAGTTACACCGAAAGGTGTCTCCATATTTAAGAGTCCAGTTTCATTTTACTCGAAGGGTTTTACATTTTAGGTCTATGAAGAGTATTGGAGCCTTTGTGCATATCTATTAGGAAAGATGCGTTAAACCAATTAGCCCTTCAAGGATAGCTTCAATATGCATCGCAAAGGCAAGGCAGCTGCTAGAACAAAAAAAAAAAAAAAAAAAACAGTTATAAATTCATAATAAGCAGTTAAGCAGAACTTCTGAAATATCACACCCCTGTTTCAGACAACCATAAAAGTAATGGCACCAGAAAGCATGGATCCCCAAGCAAGCTCTATAAACTTCATGCGACATGGAAGTTAACAATAGGTATGTAATTGGAGATCAATGAGAAATTTTTAAAACCGGAGTGAATCTTCTATTTTGAGTTTATCGACTTCATGAAAGAAGGCTCCACAAGGATGGAGACAAAAAATTTAGAGAGAAATACAGTAGCATCAATCCATTCAAACGAGAAAAAAGTTATAAAAAGACAGGACGCCGTTCTATCGAATCCAGTTGACTCAACAATGTAGTGCTAGAATACCATAAACTCCTGCGTGATAAATGCCATTAAATTTTCTTATTTTGACGCAATAGAAAAGACCAATTATCAATGGCGTGAGAAGTGTATATAGGGACTAGGATGTTTTATTAATCAAAAAAATTAAATCCACTATGCTTCAGAAGCTAATTAAAATGTGAGATTCCTGCAAGTATAATTTACAAAAGGAAAAGAAAATAAACACCCAGATTTTATGAAAACAAAGTAATACAAGATAAATGTATAAAACTTAAAATATTCCCACAAGTCTGAAGCGAATTCATACCTGAATGGTATTATGAGCAATATACCTTTGCCGACTTTTCTGAAAACTAACATCCACACGCTCCCAAGGTACTTGTGTGAGACCTTGAATCATTGCCTCTGTAATCAGCAGACGTTATTTCTATTTTCTAATCAAAATTCCTCAATTACATATATGACGTTGAAGCAAAATCGACATGCAATAATCAGAAGCATATGTTATAATGACAATTTAATATTGCAAAAATTAGCTTATCTATGTTCCGAAAAAAGAACAAATTGAAAGCACTAAAATTCCATATAAATACCAACCTTCCTGTAAAGATAAATTAACTGCAATGACATCATTACGCATAAATGTATAAGAACAGATACAAGCTACTATTACCTTCCAAGTCGTACTTCTGAGCTAGAACATCAGACGATGCTTCTTCCAAAGCATTCTTGTTATCTCCTTTGTCAACATGGACAATATGCGGATAGTTTTCATCTTCTACAAGAAGATGATACTGACAACATAACAAGAAAGGAGGATGCATAAAGGGAAACGCAATATAGTAGACATTCACATAAATCAGAAGATTTTAAACAATAAATACTTTTGGTAACTCCTGTTGACGCCTGATAGAGGATGTTCGCCATCCTACCATATCTTTTTGATCCATTAATGCAACAATATAAGTTAAATGATTGACATCCACTATATATAAAACTAATGAAGATGAAAGCAAAATTATGGAAAAGGATACGATCATAATTTGCATTAGCATAGGCAACCCGGCGTCTAAAAGAGCGTAGAGCTGACCTGTGTCAAAAATTAAATGAAAAGTTACACTTTTAGTTGATATTGAGGATCAAGAATTTTCTCTAAAGTTGCGAATTCCATAACAATCACTTCTCAATAAAGACTCATAAGTCATACATAAACTTAATATCTTCACCATCATCAACCATGCGAAGCAGAAGAGGAGGCCTTCCATCATCATCGGTAAGAAAAAGATGCTTCCCAGTTCTTCCAACAATCAAATGTGCAGCTTCAGATGCTCTTTGTTCCAAAAAGGGAAGCCCGCATAGGAAAGGAAGCTGAAAAGAAAAATCATTAAAGCAAAAAAATAGAAATGAAAGAATAATCCAAAGAATGTGGCCATTAAATCAAAGTAAAATGTAGAAGGGGGAAGTATTGAGGAAGTTCAATATCTCAAAATGGTACCCAAAAAATAAGATTTACTAGTGTTAACTCTTAAAAATAAATTAATTAATTAAATTAAAACTCATAACTACTCCCTCTCCCAATTTCAAAAAACTTCTTGTGCCTTCTTCGTTGGATAACTCACCAAGGAATCCATTTCTCCACGGGACATTGGTTTAAACACCCCATTTTCAGCTCACAGGCAACCAAAGCTCTTGTCATTCTTTCCTGTTAAGTCAATATTGTCACGACCCGGCCAAGCACTTAGAATTAACTAAAGTGAGAACTGCAGTCGGACGTTACTAACATTTCATTTTACTCTCCACAATTTTTTTAAAAAACTTCCAACATATTAAAAAGCCACTAATATCAACAAAGTGCAATAAGTTAAAACAATCCAGAAACAACAACAATAATCTAAAGACCACATCTCAAATATATTAACATCTAATAGAAACAATTAAAAAAAAAACTACAAACACAACATAACTAATACATATATGCTGCAGTCCTCCTGTGAACCAAATCTCTATCATTAGACATATCAACCTAAAGCTTTTTTTTTCCTAAAAAAAATATTAGTTTCAACTGTAATTTTGACTTAATGAGTAATTATAATCTTAATATGCATTAAATTATGATGTTTATGCTATGCAAGAATAACCAAAAGAAAATGCAACTCATTACTTTATAAAAACTTAAAATTTCATTTTAATTTTATCTCTCATGTTTCTCTTTAAGTATTTACCATTTTAATATTTTTCATAGTCATAACAGAATTACCGTTACACTCAATTGTATCCTCAAAATATACCCGCAGGCACCCTCAATTTGAACCAAAAATACACCTTTATCATTTTTTTTTTAAATGCACGGGTACATCCCATCTCCTGAAGTACCATCTGGGGGTGATCCTGTATGACTTAATATTTACATTTCATTTCATATTAATTTAAAACCTTTTAAAGTATACATTAATATGTCTGTTATTTTCCTCCCATTTGTGATAACATTTCAGACTTCCAAAATGGCATACATGAAAAAAATATTTATTTCAAACCATTTAATAAAGCAATTATTCATTTAATAAAATATTAATTTAATGAATAAAAAAATAAACACTCACCTCGCTTTCAAAAGCCCTCTGAAATTGTTTTACCTTTCACTTTACTTCTTTGGACAACCATTTATATTAGCTAAAAGTGTAAGTCTTAATTAAGGATCTTTCACTTTAAATATCTATCATTGAATCAAATATTCTACTCAATTCCACTCATAAAATTATATCTACGCATGCTATTAAAATAGGTATATAAATAAAAATATAAACAGTTAACTCCACTTAAAATTGGATGTGAAGGACATGAAACTTGGCATGGCCCAAGCCGCGCTAACGCAGAGAGTTAGGAGAAATTTCATTTCGACCTCGACCTCGCAGAGCCACAGAGCTTGGCCGGGTTGTTAGAGATGGTCAATAAGTATATCCCTACTTATGAAAACGACCCCGAGCCCCCTAAACAGAGGCACCAAAAGAGGTTGTCGTAGGACTGCAGGAGGCAACTGAGACAAAATGTATGACCGATCGTTCGCCCACGCTACGAGAGCCACCACAACAACAACTAAACTCATTGTCACGAAGATCAGAAGAGACATATGAAGGCCCACCATCACCGATCGACTCATTATCACAAACAGACCCGGTATGACAATGTGGTCCCCAGAGTAAACCAATTGAGGATACCATGGCAGAAATAGTGGACACAATTCAAGGCAAAGAATTCTTAAAGAAAGCACCACCAATGAGAATTGGAGCTTTTCTCCAAGATAGTAGGAAACACTGCAAGTATCATAGGGATCACAGGCATGACACAGAAGAATGTAGGCACCTTCGGAGCTTGATTGAAGATTTTATAAATGAAGGAAAGCTAAAAGAACTCTTCACCCCTGGAGTTGAGACCCAGACAAGGCACTACTCTTAGGGGAACTACCGACAGACCTATCCGCACAAACGTCAACCACATTGCGGAATTAGTGCCCGCCATATTTGGGGGAAGCTGTTACGATGTGTGGAGACAAAGCAGGGAGTCGACGCATAAGCGCCAGGTATTGGCGCTCAAGCGCCCACTGAGCGCAACTCACTGTGGAGAGATTTAGTTTCGACCTCGACCTCACAAAGCCACGGAACTTGGTCGAGTTGTTAGAGATGGTCAATAAGTATATTGTTGCTTATGAAAAAGCCCTCGAGCCCGCCGAACAGAGGCACCAAAAGAGGTCGCCGCAAGACTGCAGGAGGCAACAGAGATAAAATGTACGATTGTACTACAAGAGCCACCACAACTCAGCTCATTGTCGAGAGGATCAGAAGAGACAGACGAAGGCCCACCATCACCGAATGACTCATTATCACAAACAGCCCCGGTATGACCACGTGGTCCCCTGAGCAACCCCATTGAGGATGTCCATGGCAGAAATAGTGGAAGTAATTCAGGCCAAATAATTCTTAAAGAAAGCACCACCAATGAGAATTGGAGTATTTCTCCGAGATAGTAAGAAATACTGCAGGTATCATAAAGATCACAAGCACGACACAGGGGAATGCATGCACCTTCGGAGCCTAATTGAAGATATGATAAAGGAAGGAAAGCTGAAAGAACTCGTCACCCCTGGAGTCGCGACCTAGAGAGAGGGCACTGCTCTTTTAGGGGGAATGGCCAACGGACCTATCCGCACAAACGTCATCCACATCACAGGATTAGTGCCCATCATAATTGGGAGAAGTCGTTACGATGTGTGGAGACAAAAAAGAGAGCAGACGCCCGGAGCATAGGAGCCGACCATGGGCGCTTAAGCGTCCACTGAACACGGCTCACTGTAGAACCGGCGTTTAGGCGTCATCTTTGGGTGCATATGCACTCCCATCCAGACGGATTGGAGCCTATGTGCCAATCTATTGGTGCTTAGGCGCCCATTATTGGGCACCGAATAGAGGGCTTGGCGACTAGACGCCCAAGTCTAAGCACATAGACTCCCTGAACAGTTCTCTTTTGGGATTTCTTTTTAATCTCGAATTTGAGCAGTTTTTAATGTTGCTTTGAGTATGTTCCTTTGGTATTCTTCGAAGAGCATCCCAGTGAATGTGAGGAGTGTTGAAGATGTTGATTTTGGTGATTAAGCGTGATTTTTTGGATTGAATCGAAGAGGGAAGATTGTGGAGCGAGTCCTGTAAATTTTCTTTATGTTTGGAGAGAAAACTAGTGAGTTATTGTCGATCAACTTTTAGAAAATTGAAAATAATTTTTGAAATTTACTTTAATATAAGAGATATATAATTTGGGTTTTGAAAGTAGTATGTTTTAATTTTCGAAAAATGAGATCAAATTGATCTCATTAGTCTAATAGTTTGCATAATTGTATCCGATACCGCGAATACTACACCTTCCCGAAAGATAAGTGTATACCTCGGCGATGGACTCAATCCTGTAAACTAAGAAATTTGTGACTTTCGTCTGGCCTGCGAACATTTTATGTGTGACCGACAAGTTCCTCTATTTAATATAAAGATTAAATAGAGTTTATTTTATCTGAGTTCTAAATTCTCTATAAAGGCAAGCCCTAATAGTTAATTACATCTCAAATGACAGGGTCACTTGAAAAAACTCTCGATAATAATCAAAGATACTAGTCTTCAAGAATTCGAGGTTTAAGTTTCCATGGTAGAACGTGGAAAGTCAAGTGAGTGGCTCAAATATGAACAGTTATTTTCAGGAGTCCAAATGAAGGAAAAGGTAAGGGATGTCACAGATAGTGAGGAGAAACCTCAGTGACTTCTCAGACTATCCTAGTGTGTGGCTGAGTTTTGGAGACGATGTTATTTAGGTGTTTAATCATGTTAATTTTATTATTTGGGATCTACATTTGCATAATATTCGATTATGCAAATAGCCCGTAGAGATAAGAGGATTTACGTCGTGTCATACGACAATCTCGGAACCTAAGACAAGTTAGGACTTACGCTGCACAGCATGGCTGTACAGGAGCCTAAAGAGTGTGAGGATTTACGTCGCATTGAGCGAGCTACCTCGAAATCTTATGAGTTGTTATTATGCTAGAAAAAGATAATGCTGAATAAGATCATCTTGTTGCTTGATCCAAACTCCTCGTCGTGCTGCCCACAAAGTTGGTTTTAAGCTCCTTGTTGAAGTAGGAGTCCTAAAGTCTAAAGTTCAAAAGGTTTTATCATGTGTGTTTCAAGATTTTAATTTTGTTTTCATTCAAGCATTATGGGGGGTTAAAGTTGATTAAAGCGACACCGGTTAGGATCTCACGGTTCTCTCGTTCTGGTATCACTATTTTCTTAGGTTAAGGAGGTGGATTTTGGTGATTCGGCGTAATGTTTACGTCAAATCGAAAACAGAAGATTGTAGAGCGAGTCCTGTAAGTTTTCTTTGTGTGTAGAGAGAAAACGTGAGTTCTTTATAAAACCTTTCGAATTTCATAGTAGAAATTTCTGATGATGTGGCTCTGTGATTTTTTTAAGTTCTCAGGTTTTTCCACGTAAATTTGTATGTTCTTTCTGGTTTCTTTGATTGTACTTATATTTTTATTTTTTGTTCCATTTTTTATTGAAATAGAGTGATCCTGTTATTCTGTGATGTAGTTTAGTTTTTGATTGATCTTGAGCCCTAACAAAGTTGGGAATTGTTCGTTGGAGATTTCCTATCAGAAGTGAACCACCCAGGAGGATAAACTAGAAGAGAACAAACAAAGGAAATCAGTGCCACAACATTAGCCCCAAAACTCAAGGGTCACTCGCCTATTTACTTCACTGATGAAAATCTGTCGTCGAAGGGAAATCTTTATAATGATGTTATGGTGATAACATTAGTAATTAATAATTATCAAGTAGATAGTATCCTCATTGATACGGGAAGCTCGGTGAATGTGCTATTCAAGTAAGTGATCGAAAAGCTAAGTCTTACCACCGATAGGATGACAACAACAGTCGGCCCACTGTATAGTTTCTCAGGCGAAAGGAAGGCGGCAGCATGGGTGATTGGGCTCCCAGTGAGTTGGGGGGAAATGAGAAGCTATTTACGTTAACGAAGAATTTCCTTGTATTGGATTCCCTCCAATATATAACGCTAAATTCGGGACGACTGCTCCTAAATATCTTCAAGGAGGTAGTCTTCACTTATCATGTCGCTGTCAGATTTCCTTGAGATGAGGAAATCATCACAGTCAGAGGTAACCTGGAACAATCTCGGGTCTGTTACTTACGATCCATAAGCAATGTGAAGCACGAACCCTCGACATCCAGAACTCAAGAGGAGGTGACCTGGAGACCAATGAGAACACCCTCGAAGTCCAACTGTCAAAGGATAATTAGGTAAATGTT
This sequence comes from Phalaenopsis aphrodite, assembly GCA_003013225.1. Taxonomy (NCBI): domain Eukaryota; kingdom Viridiplantae; phylum Streptophyta; class Magnoliopsida; order Asparagales; family Orchidaceae; genus Phalaenopsis; species Phalaenopsis aphrodite. Next base: position 586,523 of record NEWO01000012.1, on the reverse strand, counting down.
TTTTGATTAGTGAATCTTTATGCGGGACAGAGGAAGTTGTTGATCCAGACCGTCCAGGAGAATCAGGATGTTTTCGCATGGACGGCCGCCGAAATGTCTAGTGTACCAATTGATGTGGTTTTCCATATATTGAATGTCGATGTGTCGACTCGGCCTGTGAATCAGAAAATTGAAGCTCGGTCATGACGCTGGCGGGACCCATCCAGGAGGAGGTGCGAAGGTTAGATAAAGTAAGATACATTCAAGAAGTACAATACCCCACATGGATCTTTAATGTGGTGATAGTGCAAAAGGCCAATAAAAAATGGAGGATGTGCATGGACTTTACCAACCTAAATTCAATCTGCCCAAAAGACACGTATCCACTACCAAGAATTGATATTATGATGGATTCGGCGGTTGGCCACCTGGTCTTAAGCTTCATTGACGCATTCTCGTGGTATCATCAGATCAAAATGCATCCTGCAAATGTGGAAATTACTTCTTTTATTACTTGTGAGGGAGCATATTGCTAAAATGTAATACCCTTCGGATTCAAGAATGAGAGGGTGACTTACCAATGCCTCATGGATGTAATTTTTGCTAATAAAAATGAAAGAACATTAAGATGTATGCCGATGATGTGCTAGTTAAGAGTCGGTCGGCCACGCAACGAATTAAAGATTTAAAAGAAACTTTTCAAACACTTAAAAAATTTAACATGAAATTAAACCCACTGAAATTCGACGAGCAAATTTTTTGGGTAGCTACAAACCCCCAAAAACATAAAAGCTAACCCAGAAAAGATTTAAGCACTCGTTGATATGTCATCCCCTAGAAGCACCAAAGAAATTCAGAAACTGATCGGTCGAATCGTAGGGTTGAGCAGGTTCATCTCCAAGACAAGGACAAGTGCGCTCCATTCTTCAAAGTACTGAGAAAAGTCAACTGTTTCAAGTGGACACTCGAATGCAAGGAAACCTTCAAAAAACCTCAAGCAATTCCTCGCCTCTCCCCCTCTTCTTCAGAGCCCGAAATCAAAAAAAAAACTTTACCTTTACTTAGCCCCGAAGCCATTAATTTGGTCCTCATTAAAGAAGAACTCGAAAAACAACACCCAGTCTACTACACTAGCCGAGTCCTCAAAGATGTCGAACTCAGATATCCGATAATGGAGAAACTGACCTTCACCCTGGTCACTTCAGCACGAAGGCTCAGATTGTACATCCGAATACATCCCGTAAAAGTCATCATAGACCACCCTCTAAAACCTTTCCTCACTGGACCGGAGCATTCCGGTTGACTGCTCAAGTGGGTCGTGGAACTCAGCGAATTTGATATCTCTTACATCCCACGGACGGCGATAAAGGCGCAAACTGATGTTGATTTCCTAGCAAAAGTCTCCTAGCCACGAGATGAGAAGGAAAAACTGACGATCGATGAAGTTGTTTGGACCATGTTCACGGTGGAGCCTCCAGCCGATCTGGAGCTGGACTTGGAGTTTCCCTGTGTTGTTCAACAAGGGAAAATATCTATCACTCAATCTACGTAAATTTTTCAGTAACCAACAACCAGGCAGAATATAAAGCTTTGATTGCAAGACTTCGTTTGGCCTCAAAGATGGGAGTCCTCTACATACTCGTAAAAGCCGACATGACTAATTGTGAACCAAATCAATAAAGAATTCGAATCAAAAGATGTGACGATGCCAAAACACCTAAGAAAGGTGAAGATGGAGATATGCCGATAATTGTGGGAGAGAAGACCTTGATGGCAAAACAGATTTAGAAAAATATTTAACTAAAGATTCTAAGACTATGCAAGAGGGTTTTGATATTTTGGCATAGTGGAATGTTAATGCACCCTGATTTCCAATCCTCTCTCAAATGGCTAGAGATGTCCTAGCGGTTTTAATATCTGACATATGAATCTACATTTAGCACGAGTGGTCATGTTCTTGATGTTTTTAGGAGTTCATATCTCGCAAAATTGTGCAAGCTCTAGTTTGCACTCAAGATTGGATGAGAGCAAAATGGACAAGTGAACCTATCAATATTGAGGAGAATATTCATAATGTGGACAAATTTGACTCATAATGTGGACAATTTTGACGAAGGTAACTTTTTTGTTAAGGTTATTCTTTTATCACTTTTATTTGGAAATTAATACTAACTCTACTTATTTATCATCTATCATAGATTTCTCCAAGTTTGCAAAAGATTCACACATTGGTAAAGTATTGATTCTTTTAGAGTGTTTGTTTGGGAGGCTAGAAGACATTGTTGGAATGTTTTGTTCCCTGCGCTTTGGTATTCTCTTTGCCTTGTATTTGAGAGGCTGAAGCATTTGGTTCTTTTTTGTTTAAACAAGCTTTTGGTTGTAGTGGTTCTACTCTTTGGTATTCTTTTTGCCATATTTTTGGAAGATTTTGTTGATGCATTCGGCTCATTACTATATTTTGGAGGCTGATACATACTAAATCAAATTTATTTGGTCCATTGTATTTGTTAAGCTGATACAAACAATTTTGATTGCATTGTTTGTTTATGACTGAATGGGTAAATGCTGAAAGTTTTAGCAGCAATTAATGGATAAATACAGAGATCCAATAATGCAGCAAATTTTTATTATATGTTTTATGAGCATTTTAACATACTAAATTCTTATTATATGTATGAATTTGTTGGTATCTAAATTATTATTATATGTTTTATGAGCCTTTTAGCGATTTTTTGTGAAGTAAAAAAGCTTGCAATATGTTGATGATTGCAATTTCTCACTTCTGTTGGATGGATAATTGTCTGTAAAAAACATAGAGCTACAAAAAGATTATTTTGTTCAACAACATGAATTTGCTGCCAAATAAGAACAAGTAGGAAATAGAAGGACCTTTACAAAAATTTCATCTGAATTCAACTTTTGAGACTCCAGAGATGAACATGAGCTTTAGTAAGCCTTCACTTCGTCTTAGAGCAATAATTTTTGGGTGATTTGTATATTTGGTGCTTGGTTTATTGTTTATTTTGTTCAACAACATGAATTTGCTGCCAAATAAGAACAAGTATGAAATAGAAGGAACTTTACAAAAATTTCATCTGAATTCAACTTTTGAGACTCCAGACATGAACATGAGCTTTAGTAAGCCTTCACTTCGTCTTAGAGCAATAATTTTTGGGTGATTTGTATATTTAGTGCTTGGTTTATTGTTATTTGTTGCATATTTGGATTGGCAGCAATGAAAGTTTGGGTTGTTGCCCCTTTTTGCTCTCATGTTAACTTTATGCAAATATTTTGCTTCAATGAAGATGATCATGTTCACTGAAGCAGCAGGTTTGCAATGGTTCAATGAATATTCTTTTATCATGATGGTGATAAGCATGTTTACTTCAATGAAGGTGTTACTATTTATACAACTCAATATTTTTGCTTCAATGAGACACCTTCTTTTACTTGTATGAAAGAAAATTGAGTCTTTGATTATGGTAGATCCAATACATTTTTTTGGAGCAGGTTTTTCCGAGTAGGTTTTTTCACAAACTATGATGATGTCCATCATCCCATATAGTTCAATCATTCATCTAGTTTCTTTTTTTTCTTCCAAGTTTTGTTTGTTTTGTCTTGTTTCCTTAATATACTCTCTGATTTCTACAACCCTTATCTTATTATTTTATCTGGTAAGTACAGATACTTGGATAGTTGGATGAAGAAAATATGCTCTATGCCCTATGGTCCTTTGGACTGTCTTTGCTAGCATTGGTTTTCTAATTTCTACTATGTTCTGTGTCATTCAAATTTCAATTGGTTTTTAGTCAAAGACAGTGATACAATAATAATTGAGATTTGAGGAAAACAAATTTTCTCTTGATAGGCGAAGGTGTGGAACTGTCACGCCCGGGCAAGACGCGGGAGCAGAAGGTTCCCAAGCGAGCAGGAGCATAGGATCAACTTGACTGGTCCAATTAGGGGTCATACCAGCCCAGGCAAAGCTTCTAACGGGGCGAGCGGCCTCTCGCACCTCTCTCCCCCTTTCTTTTCTGTTGTTTCTTCATATGTAAGCATTTTAATGGTTGATTGCTAATATTTATTGCCTCCCCACCCCTTCCTTTGATGTTGGAGTTTACTTTTTATGACTTTCCTTTTCTTATTCGTGTAATTCTATTTATTTGTTATTTTCAGAATTTAGAGTTAGTCTTTGTTATTTTGATTTCAGATTTCCTGCGTGAAAACCCTCTCCCTTTCGTAGGGCTGTATCCGAGGAAGTGGTGGTACTCCGACTGTATCCTGCTCTGAGGCGGTGATTGTAACTATCATTTTATCTTCCCTACCTCTTCTCCCTCACTTCCCTTGGCCACTCCGAGCAGACTTCCCCATGTGCTGTCCAGCCTTCCCTTTTGTTGTTCAGTCTTCCCCGTTGTTGTTAAGCCTCCCTTTTTCATGTCTAGCCTACCCTGCGTGCTTGTTGACCTCACTTTTGGGGGAGGTGTAGTTTTTTTCTCCTTTTTAATAGCCTAGGGTCTAGCCGTAGGACTTCCCTGTCAACTAATCCTAGAAAACTAGCAAAAGAGCCCTCCCTGTTAGAAATTCTGAGCTTTTCTTCGCTCAACTTCACGCTCCGCATGGTAGTTTTGACCGTTATTACTTAGTAGGTAAGGCTACTATAGAGGAACTCAAGGAGAGTCCCTATAGGACTGTTGGCCTTATGATTGACTGTACGCGTTAATCTGCCACTATCGCACTCTTCGTTGCCTTATTTGATTAAGCTCGAGCCGAATTTTTGACGTGATTCGGATCGCGATGCATTTTTGTCTCAATCGTCGACGGGGTTGTCAAAACGACTCCAGATCACAAAACGGACTGTGCCGACGCGTCCGGGAAAAATACACATTTAAGTGTTAATTATAATAATGAACAATATTTTATTATTAATATTATTATTATTAATGTCTTATATTAAATCCTAACCTAATTTCATTATCTCCCCCTCCCCTCTGCTGAGTCTTGACCCCGTGGACCTCTGCCCTAGCTTTGGCTCGCTCGGTTCCACCTGGCCCGCTCCTTTGTGTCGTTGGAGTCTCGTTCTCGCACTCGCCTCGCACACGCGGGACGATCCCGTGACCCATCCCTTATCGTATCTCATCCTCTGCGAGGATCTCATCCTCTACCTCTCGCACGCCTGTATGGGGGCGTTTGCTCCTCTCGATCCTTCGAATCATATATGATCTCCTAATCATTCCTTCTCTTGTTCTCTGTTCTATATGAGGCTTTAGTTGGTGCGTTTCAGAGGGCCGAAAATTTTCTAAGGGAAGGAAAAACTCTGTCATTTTCTTCTCTCATCCTTCTTCTCTAGCTTTTTTAGGCTTGGAGTGGTTTTACCCTTGCTGTTGAGGGAAAATTGAAAGTGGTGAAGTGCTTTTGAAATTGTTTTTTTTTTTTGGCTTTTACTTCAAGGAGGTACCTCCTAACCCCCCCGTACTCCTTTTCGGTTTTCTCTCTGTCGAATCCTTGAGCTTGGTGTTGTGGCTGGTATGGCATGCTAGCCTAGTGTTGCACCTATATTTTGAAATATTTGTCAACTCAGCATGTGAAAGATAGAAATGTGAGCATGTTTTAGGAGCTAGATTTGATTACTTGCTTAAAATGGTGAAAGTATAGCATGTTATTGGCTCCTCTCTTTTCTTTTTGTTCAAGGCAAATCGGAAATGTTAAAATGTGGCTTTGAGATAATCGGGAGGGGTGGTGTTTGAGGAAAGTTGGTTCATGCTTAGAACAATTGGTGGCCTAAAATACTTTCTATATTACTGTTATAGTTTAAAAACCTACCTTGGCTCCATATACTGATGTTTTAAAGGCATGCGGACTTTTCTTTAGCCTTTGGATGGCCCGGTTTTGTCTTGTAATGGCTCAATTTTATTTTGTTTTGATGAATCAGCTTGGGGATTTACATGACCGCGGTTTGAATGCCTGCAGAGCTATGTCCTATTTTGATGTCGGGCTTAGTTTTGGCACCTGTTGGGCTCGGTTTCACATCGCTCTAATGGTTTGGCTTTGGGTCTCGTTTTGGGTCTCACGGATGGCTTTGTGTTGGGTTACGGTTTTACCCTTGTGAGGGGTTATGCTTCGTCTTATGATGGCCTGTCTCTATTTTGTTTTGAGGGCTTAATTTGGAAAATTATGGGGCTGCAACTTGATACTTACCTGGACCCCATTTTAGTGTGATATGTGACTCGGCTTGGGGCTCGATATTGGTCCTCTATTGTTGTTGTCTTTCCTCGCAATGTATGCTGGAGGGGATATTTGTTTCGGGGCTTGTTTTGGGGATTCGGTTTCAATGCTTAGTTGCTCCCTACCCGTAAATAGCCTTGGTTTACCTTGTTGTGGAGGTTGCGGTCTCTAGTCATGGGAGTTTGTTTGGTGGTTTGTGTTGGGCTATGACCCCTGTCCTAGGACCTAACATGTGCTTTGTGCTGTCATTACCCGAGAGCTTGTTGGGGGCTTGTTTTGTGTCTTTTTCTGCTCTTACCCAAAGGCTTGTAGTGGAGTTGGTCCATGCTTGTTCTTAGTTCCGCCCATGAACTTGTTGGTAGGTCATCTGGGGTTGTTTAGCTCTTCCTGTTGAACTTAGGGTGACTTGAATGTTGTTGACAAATCAAGTTTGCCATCAAGTTTGCCATCCAAAAATATATGTATTTGCACTATCTGTAAAGTGAGGTGATAAAAAAAAATTGAGCATATTTCTTATGAAATTTGGAGTCGGTTTGGATAATTTATGAAGGCTTGTTCACTCACTCTCTTATGTATATCAAAGGCAACAGTTTGACAATACCTGAGGTGGTTTTCCTTTTGCTACCTTGGTCATGAGCCTTGCTCGGTGGGCACTGTCCTTGTGGTTTTGGTTCTGCCCTCTAACCGTGAGATTAGCAGATATAGGTCTGTTTCTTCTTTGTCCCCCATCCGTGGGACTGTTGTGTTGGGTTCCACCTTCCCATCTACGGTCGGGAGCTTCCTATAAGGAGTTTGGATTGGTTTGTTTTGGCCCCTACCCGTGAGCTAGTTTGGAGCTCGGTTGTGCTTTTGCTGGCTTTACCTGTGACCCCCTACTCTCTTTTCTGGGCCATGTTTACTGCCTTAGCCGTGAGCCTCTTGATCCTTTGGGTTGCCTTGGCCGAGAGCCTTAGTTGTTGTCCTCCTTTCGATTGATCCTGGGACCTACCTTTTTAGGTCTTTTCGTTACGAATTCTGAGAGCAGATTCATCCTTCGTTCTTTTCGATGTTTTAGGTGGATCAGTCTCTCCTCTCTCTCACCCCATTTTTGTTTTTTTTCATTGCTTCTTGGTTCAGTTTTTTATGCTTATGTCTGATACATAAGTGTCCACGTATAGTCTTTTGTTATATGTGAAACCATTAAGCAAGGTCGCAAGTAGGTTGGTTTTGTTTTGGGGCATAGTGCGGAGATGACAAAGGCACACCGGAGATAGAGTAGAATGATATGTCATCCTACGACATCGGGATCTGATTCAGGAACCTATCAAGATCCGATTCAGGAACCTGGTGAGCTGTAGGATAACAGTATCATTCACCGACAAAAGACTAGCAGGAGTTGACCCGAACCTTCTTAGGTTGTTGGTGGCCCTACGCCCGACACCGCGATCGACTCGTGGACAACTACTTTTCAAAATTAATAAAAAACAAATTTGATAAGAACAGATACATTTTTTTTCTAAAACAAAAAATATATTTTTCGCTACAAAGAAAATTGATACAAGCCCTTTTATATGCTTGAAACTTATGCATGCTAAAAATATAAATTTTAAATACATTTTAAACATTGGTTATCCACCTGTTGATTACCTGTGTAGGCTAAGGAGTACCCTCCTGAGTTAGATTCGATATGACACTCTTCTAATTGAGTGGCGGGTTTTATACATCCGGTGACCGAATAGCCTTCGACGACCATTGAGTACTAATATATAGTTGAGTCTAGCCCCGACCCGAGTGCTTGTGATCCCCTCTTTTCAGACTTTTTCATTTATTTTTTTGGGATTTTTGGACAAAACACTCATGGTCTCTTTTCAGGATTTTCCCGTGTTTTCTGCGATTTTCATCGATTCGTTGATTCCTCGATTTCCTCGCATTTTTCTTGTCGCGAGTCTTTTGACGATTTTTCTCGAGATTTCTGGGTGATGTTTCTTTACTTCATTTATATAGAGCATTTTCGGCTTGTTCCTTCAATTTTTTTTGTTTTTTTTTGTTTGCTCAATTACACCTAAGGAACTGCAGATCTCTCAAGTATACAGATTTGCTTTGTGTTTACAGCATGTTACTTTCTTGCAAATCACCTATCTGTTATACTTCTTACTTTTCTTTTACACCGCATGTTGTACTGTTCTCTTTACTGCATACTCTACTGTTTGTCCTGTGCTACATACTCTACTGTTATGTTATGCACTGTACAACTTCAACATGTTCCCTATAAAATATATGAAGAACTATAACCATAGGGTCGCTGGATTTAACATCATAGCCCGACACCCTAGAAAACTTAAACCCGTCACGACAAGGAACTTGGAGCTAGCACGGTGGGCAGCACGGCTATTTTCAACAGCAGAACATGTCTTCCCCAACTAGATCATTCCTTCCTTAGAAATAAATAACAATTCATATGATTTTGAGGTCGTTCGCGTGATGCGACATAAATCCTCAACTTTTATATTAGGCATTTGTACAGCTCTACCGTGCAATTTAAGCCCTAACTCATTTTAGGATTCTGAGGTTGTCGTACTTCACGACCTAAATCCTCACATCTTCCAAGCTATTTGTGTGATCGTTTCATACAAGTGTAAGCCCTAATTAAATAAAATAATTTCTCCTCGAAACTGAAGCCAAACCATAGGGTAGACTGGAAAGTCATCGAAGTTCTTCTTCGGATCTGTGACATCCCCTAGTTCTTCCTCATTTGGACTCTATAATAAACGTTCCAAGTTTGAACAATTCCACTTTGCACACATCTTTGTCCGATTTGGTTGAAAAGTCCAAACATTTTGACTTCCTTGAAGATAATTTTTTCTGATTTTTATCGAGAGTATTCTTAGGTGACTATGGTTGTCTAAGATGTAATTAACTATAGAGGTTTTCTCTTATAGGAAGTTTTTCCGAATCCATCTTAAAATAAACTCTATTTAATTTTTCATATTAAATAAGGGAATTTGTCAGTAAATAAAATGGTTTCGCTGACCAAACGGACAATATATATTTCTTAGTTTATTTGATCGAGCATCATCCTCAAGTCTTGTGTTTATCCCTCGAGATAAATACAGAATTTGAGGTAGAGCATTCTTTCACTTAAACTGTAAAGATTATGAGGTCAGTTTGATTTCATATTTTTCTAAATTTAAATTTATATGTAAATTAAAGCGTCCTTCCGAAGCGGGCGAAGGGATTTCGATTTCGGTGACCGACAGCTTCTTACGGGCAACTCTCCCAACTTTTTAGTGACGACAGTGTTATACAGCCTTCCCCGCTCGCTATACAGCCTTCTCCACTTGCTAGCCAACCATCCTGATTCACCTAGCCAACCTCCACCGCCCTTGGAATACACTTTTGAGGTGTCTGTTTGAGTCATTTTGTGTTTAAGTGATGTTATTTCCAGTTTGCGTGTGTTGAAACCTTCTTTTCCGGTTAATAAAATTTTCTTTTGTGGTTTGGGATTTCTCCTCCGATATCAGTCTTGCTCTTAGAATTCGGTGGGCCATGCTTAATTCTGAGAAACCAGGTTCTTATAGCTTGATTCTAGGAAGTTATTATGATGTTTTGCTCTCTTTAGATGGAGTTTCGATGTATGGTTTGATTGGCTCTGAGCTTTTACCATCATTTGTTTGGGATTATGTGAATGATCATCATTTCATATTGTACTGGTGAAACTTGATCTTGTAGTTTTCTATTGGAGTTTATGAAAGCTTATTTGTCATCTCACATCTCATTATGAGATATTGGTTTAATTTTAATATCTTGGATTTTGGTCCTTGCTAAAGCTGATACTAGAAGAAGAATGTCTTCAGAGCAAGGACCTACAGTGGTTCATGAAAAGTCGGGGCAACTAAAAACCATATTTGATCTTCTTCCATATGAGGTAAGTTCCACTCATCCATATTCGATCTGATGTGTTTAAATTTACTTCAATTTGTAGAGCATAGTTAGACCTGTGCGCTTGAGAGGTCTTTTCTAGAGAGCATTGTAACTTATACTTTATTTTTATCAATTGAATATTATTTTAGAAATTTTAAGCCATTAGTTTTGTTCTTGCAACATGATTTTTTTGTAATCATATTATTTTAATCAATTGAATATGATTTGTTGTAATTATGTCAATGCATTTTTAAGTATTTTTTAATTTTTAATATATATATTTATTTATTTATTTATTTATTTATTTATTTATTTATTTATTTATTTATTTATTTCGATTTATGTAGAACGGAGCTGATCAAACCGAATTTTAGTTCGGTTTGACTAGTTCGGTTCTGTTGAAATTTAATTTGAATCAATTGTTTGGTTTTTGGATTTCAGCTCCTTTGGGTTTGAAAATTTTACAAATCAATCCATCTAAACCGACCGAATGCACACCCCTAGAGAATGTTGTGCAAGCAAATCTGACTGTCTTGTCTATAGGATAGAGTTGTAAGTCACACCCGACTAGTTTGATCGTCCTCGCAATGATTGGAATTGATGAGTCTAGTAATTTCGAAATAAATATCTAAATCCTAAAGATAAGAATTTACAAGTCCAAATCACCTAGTCTGGTCTCTTTGTGATGATTGGAATCGACAAAACTCATACTAAAAAGTTTAAACTAGCAAAATTAAACGCCCCTTCAAATATAAAAAAATGTAAATGCTTAAATCTTTGATGATGGCCGAGTTGATAAATATTCCAACCGGATGGGTCAATCTTTTAAATTAATATTTTCAAAGTAATCAACTAAAATACTCAAGTTAAAATTAAATCACTTAAGACTTGAAACAAATCTCATCTGTCATCCATAATAGTTTGTCGAGGTTCGAAATTTTTTGACTGACTTCAACTCACAAAAAGCTAAAGTCATATTAAGTGTATTCATATGTTCATAAGAAAAACAATCGCATGTCAGTAAAGATGTGACCTGAATCTTGTCTGTGTGGTTTTGCCATCAAATGGCACCCCAAAATAGCAGTTATGATCAAAACCCTCTGACCGGGTGGTTGTCATCAAATGACACTTTTATATTGCGATCACGGCCGCATAACTTATGTTCCCCAACAGTTTTCTACCATTTTAGTTGTGAATAATGAGGTACAATTGATTGGCATAAAACCTTCTGTTAGCTAAGATTGATTTAAATTTGTCCCCTTAGACAAACATCCACCCCATATCTACAATGATCACTTGAACGATGCAAACCATGGATGCTGACAAAAATCCTTTTGTTATTTTGTGTCAACTACCTCCTCTAACTAAGTAGATCAGAGATGATGATGACACGGGATGACGAAACCATGGGATCTTGATTGGGTTTTGTCTTTATTTCCCCACCATCCGTTTTAAGCTTCAAGTGATAGACTTCGTAATTTAAAATCCTAACTCCAAAGTCTCTTGTTATTATATGTTAAATATTCAATTATTAATGACTAGTCTTAATCAAAAATGCTCTCCCATCATTGGCATGGGTAATTAAACATAAAGGTTTGAGCCTATGGAAACCTCGAACCTCAAATCAAAAAATTCTCACAAAATGATGAAGAAATCTATGGGTGGTGACTTATCCACAATCTAATTTGTTTCTGAAAATTTGACCCCAAAAAAGCTTTTTTGACAAAACAAAAAAAAAAGAGTTGCGCGGAGCACTCAGAATTTTTGTAGTCCGCAGAAACTAACAGTTTTAGTGTAATGTCCTGTAGACATGAAGTGATTATGTCATTTTGATTCATGATCTGATCCTATCAACGCAGAATATGAGCAATAGGGAGGAGACAACAAGAGAGTCAAAGCCAATGGGGATACAACTTGGGGCTTGAGCGACAATTAAAGAGAAAGCGAGCAAGGAAAGACAAACACATGAGAGTGGTGCAAAGAGCAGGAGAAATGAAGATGAAGAGCAAAACAAAAAAGGGAATCTCACAGGTTTATCAATGCAGAAGACGATGCCAGCAGCCAATTGACAATGAGTCGGATAATTAAATGTTTAAAAATTTTAAAATGAAATTATAATATTTAATTATTATTTATAGCATGTACGTAGATCATAAGCATAAAATTAGTACCCAGAGGAATTATAATTATTCATTAAGTGGTCGAACTTAATATGATATTTAACAAGCTATTACAAAAAAAACATAACTGAGTTAACTAACTGACATAAAAGAGTATTTTTATAGAAGAAGATAATTTAATGAAAATATGTATCTGAAACAAATTTTATATTGTCTTAAATTTTATTACTAAATTGTTGTTGCAAGTTTGATATGTGTGCTTAGATAATGTCTTAAAAATATTCTGGTTTAGTGGTTTTTTATTGTTTGAATTATTGTTGTGGATTATTGTAAATGTTAAAATACTACAACTCTATCGTCCGACCATTCATTCCCGTATTGAAAATAATAAACTCATGAGCGAAGTCGTGAGATCCTTGTGTCAAACTGTGTCCCAACTCTCAGAATCTAATTTTACTCAAAATAATTTTGACATCATTGCAAGCATGTCAGGCGCGTTTGGGTGTGGCAAAGAAAAGCCATGCCTGATAGCTATTCGACATAATCATATAAGGCACTTGGATGTATTTATGCTTCTTAGAATTAAAAAAAATACCCATGTAATAATAACTCTTCGCTACCAAAATTTTAGCAATCGTACATTGGGGTTGGCTTCGAAAATTTCCACCATCATGATCATATGTTCTAGACTTAGTTCATCCAAGCTCACAAGCCGTAACCTCTCATTCTCCTAAAGTTCCTCCACTATTCTAATAAGAAACTCATTCCCAATAGCACACTTCTTTGTCCTAAAAGTTTCTCTCTCTCTCTCTCTCTCTCTCTCTCTCTCTCTCTCTCACCCCTACAAATTCCTTCTATCCACGCACTCTCTTCCAGCAGCATATTCTCTGTCCTCATACCAAAACTCCCAAAATTTGAGATTAAATAATTCTACAAATTATCTCTTGATTGATTTATACAAACCTCTCTTCCTAGCTTTGTTGATCTGTAATTCATCTCTTTATTAATGGAGAATTCAAAGACAAATTCAAGAGAAGGAAGAGAAATATCAATAAGGAAACCATCTCAACAGCCCATCATCAATTTTCCATCAAATCGATTCTTTTTCAAGATTATAAAAGCCCCACTAGCACTCAAAAGAATGAATTGAGAAAGAAGATTCATTAAATTGAATCCAAACAGTCGGTAGGGCACATTATGATGATCTCTTGGGATTTGTCAATGCGGTTTGCTGCATCCGAGCCAAATTCATCAAGAAGACCAATCAAAAATTGAAGACTATAATTTAGCAATGTTAAAAAAAATAATGTAAAATTATTCTTAATCTTACCTGTTTATGACCTCTCGAACCAAGGTGGGGTGAGGCAAATGTTATGAAATTCATAGCTTCTAACCCAGCTATAGTGCCTTGCCAGTTATCATCTTCCTTTAATTGGTTGGTAGTAACAGGAGAAGAGAAACTATTGGAAGGTTCATAAAGCCTTCCTATAGCATATCTTGCTATCAAACCTCCCAATGAATGTGCAACGAAAGATATCTTCAGTATACCACGCTTTTCATTCACAACTGAAAGAACCTGCACCGATTAAAATATATATATATAGACCTTTCTCAAGACAATGATTACTAAACGTTCAAATCCGATACATAATACCTATAGATGAATGCCATATGGCACGTATAACACCAAAATCATTATTACTTCGAAGAATTTCTCTTGGTCTATAAAAGTGTGCATGAACAGTAATGAATCCTTACTTTCATATGGTTTTTTTTGCGTATACTTCAATATTTTAGCGCCATTAATTGTTTTATTACAAGATTTGGACAACCTAAAACAAGAACAATGCATACAAATGTATCACTGAAGAAATTTTAGTTATTGGGTGTACAGAATCCAAATAAATCTTTCCAAAAAAGAGGAAAGCACTGAAGGAACTATAACAGATTCAAGCTAGACAAGGTTTTATTAAAAACTACAAATTCTTAGGGGTATGTGATAAAAATTCCTAAGAAAGCAATTAAAAATAAGATGGAGGAGTATAAATGTAAAATGTGTCATAGAAGTAATCACTAAGTAGGATAGGTTGGTATCACAACTAATATTTACCTCATCAGCTAACCTCTCGCCCATCAAATCAACACCATCAAATGTCAGTCTTGAAGAATTGCATGCACTTCCTGCTGGTAAAGGTTATCGTTAAAAATAATGTGTGAAACAAAAGATAAAATATTAAAACAAAAATAAGAGCACGTTTAAGCTTCGCTGTCTTCACTGTCCACACAGCAGTAGATAAATGACAGGATTATCATATAATTTTGCAGCTGAATTTATTTTATAAATAATATCTATGTTGTAAAAAATGTTATTATGGACCTAATTTTGCTTATTCTGCTTTATAATATACCAGCTTCATTTATTACCTTCATATTAGCAAATCAACCAAGTTTTAAAGGGTCCATCATTATGGGACATACATAAAACTTCAAGTTTTCCTTTTTTTTTCTTTTTTTTTCTTTTCTTTTTTTTTTTCGTCAAATATTATTCTTCTAACATTCTAGTTCTCAGAAGGAGACTCTAAAAATCCAAATACAGCCCAATTAAAACTCAATAAAACAAGCAAACAAAATGAAGTCTAAATTTCTAACGCTATTAAAAACACTGACGCCTACAAGGAAAAATGGTCGCCTAATGTCTGAAGCATTTGTGTTTTGCCTCAGTGAAGCTCAAAGCTAAAAATATTTACCTATTTTAACTATGAGAAATACTTTTAAGACTGTACAATAGGATAACCATCATAATAAACTCTTCAAATATGTTAGAAAAATATAATTTTCTAAGATGTCCTTCCAAATACCGAAAAAATAAAACTTTGCCAGATATATTGCTAAAACAAAGTGCTCAAAAGAATGTGAATAAAAACAAGTTGTTAGCTTCCATGGAGTAAGTCTAATCAAATCTTTAAAACCATCTATTTCATCTTCCTCATAATCCCAACTCTCGTCCCTATCATTATATTTGTAAATAATCATTTCATAATATTATTATTTATGCTTTAAAAACAAAAAGAAAAAATTCATATTACAAAGGCGGCACCGGCAGCACCATAATGATAGCACCTGCCTAGAAAGTTTTCAAGGGTTAAGGGGGTTGGGTGAGCATCTGGCTCTCATTTGATAACACTTACCATGTCAACTCAAGGCCAATAAGCTCCATACAAGCTTAAAACAAGCAATCAAGTTGAGATTTTAATGTTAAATAGATACAAGATAAGAAATATAGATATATGATCATCTAAAATAGTAAGATTAATGAAAATTGAAATTTATCTCAAATTTTTTAGAAGTAAAAAAAAAAAACCTGCATAACTCAAATCATGTAAGTATGATTTATAGTTATCATTGAAAGAGGTTATGTATGAGTTCAAACTAAGTTCATAAATCAGATCACACAATGTAGGATTCAAGCACAAGAAGAAAGAAAGATGACTCTAACCAAATCCAACGAATTAGAGAGAATGCTAAATTAAACTTTATAACTTTCGCCACCCCACCCCCCCTCCTCCCTCCTCCCTCCTCCCTCCTCTTTGCGTTGGAGTCGATCGGACTCTCCCGCACCAAACCAACATCCTCACCTGTGACCGACTCTAGCCACATAGCCTTACCTCATAGATTGCGTGAATCAAGCGATTCTATTTCCTTTTTTTGCATGACACCTTCCCAAATCACCTCTCGTATAATCTCCCATAAAATTTCATTCTTTTTTTTTCTCACGCAAAATTCCTTTAATTTTGGCATAATATTATAAATTACCTGTTAAAAAATTTGAAGTTGTATGTTTACGCAATGATATGTATGTCAATGGAATCCTTTTGGAAGTTGGATAACAAGAAAAACTGGCCCATAGAGTGACAACTCTACAAGAAAATTATTGAGTTTATTTTTGTTAGTGTTTATCTATTTGGTTTCAGAGTGTCTGATAAAACTAACTATATAAATATAAATTGAACTGAAATTGAATAATAAAGTATTATGAAGTCCTATGCAAGTAATAACTGATTGAATTAAAAATGAATGCATTGAAATATATAAAATTGATGATGAATAATTGCATATTTCTTTTAAATGATTGATCATATTCATATTATTATTAAGGTCTGATATTAGTTCGATAAGCACTTTTACCTGATAGTCTTAGGGTCTGTTTGGCGCAGCTGCAGCTACCCAGCTTTTCAACTGCAGCTGCGCAGGCCTAGGAAGCAGCCCAGCGCAGCTACGAGAAAGTTGGTTGTTTGTTTGGTGCAGTTGTGTGAAAATAACTGGTGCAGTTGTGTGAAAATAACTGCAGAACATCTGTTTCTGGAAAAATGACAATTCTGCCCTTATATATTAAAATGTTTAAAATAACAGTGAAATTTTTAAAATTCTAAAAGCAAAATTTATTATGTAATAAATCAGTAAAACTTCAACGCGTTAATAATATAATAAATTATATTTTAGGGTAATTAGTTATTAATAATTATGTAATAAATTTATATGATTGATTATTATATTTTAAAATATTTACTTGTTAGAGAGGTGAGAATATTAAAAAAAAAGACTTGTTATAGGAATGTTGTTATATTCGTTTAGGGTTTAACATATAAAAAGTTATGAATATCAATATTTGATGGTCAAACATAAATATACTAATTTTTCATTTATGTCATAGATATGTAAACATAAATATTGCGAAAAAAAAATAAACTGCGAGTTGAAGTATCCATTTCTGTTATATATCACAACAAAAATTCATCGTTTACATAACGAAAGATTTCATGGGGATACATGACTTATGTTAATCCCAAACTTTAATCGATAACAGTGCAGAATTACATAAACACATCTCAATTAACTCACAGACATAAGCTATGATTTGAGAGAAGTTGCTTATAAGTAAAAGATTTTGGTCATCCAAACATGTTAAAGAATTCCATCCCACATGAAACCTTCCTCAAGTAAGGCGAAACAATTTTATCTAAATTAATAAGCCCTTTAACCTACAGAGGTCATATTTAAGAGCTCTGCAATTAGTACCATTTTGAAAAATGAGTAAATGGCAAGGGAAACAACCAATATACAGGTGCATGAATCATGCTTTAAGCTTTCAACCCAACCCTAAACAGAACACAGGTTTTACCGTAATCCAGCATAGACCCTTTACTGTAACCCAACAGGATAGGAAATAACTTTTAAAAGGATACCATAAAGCTTTTAACAGGGTAGCATAACCTTAAAGCTTGTAACATGATAGCATAATCCTTTCTAAAAAAACCCTAAAATGTTCCTTCTAATAGGATAGCATCGCCATAAATCTTCCAGGATACGTAAAATAGGGCCACGATATATATTTTTCATGATCAAAAAGCCAACGAAAAAACCTAACTTCAAGATCTAAAGAAACCTTTCAAGAAGAGGCAGAGGAAGGAAGATGAGAACAATATTTCATACCCTTGCTGGTAGATCACGAGAACAGGAAGAGAAATAGGAAAGGAGACGCACAGGAACAAAGCTCGCGGAAGAAGACGACGGGAAGGGACAACGAGCTTGCAAGTCTCGCGTTCTAGGGCAAAGGGGCATCAGGGGTAAAAAATGCTTTCGAAAGCTGCGGGCCTTACCTAGCTTTCGGCTTTTGCTTGATACCGCGAGAAGCGGCGGGAGCCACGCCGAAACAAACACCGATATTTTTATTAATAGGTGCGGGGCGGCACCGCGCAGCAGCAAGAACGTCGAGCCAAACGGACCCTTATATATGCAGATAATAAATCGACTTGTTTCATTATTAATATTGCATACCCAGTACATTGTTATTTAAGTTTTAGTAAATTGTGGCTATTTACTGAGTTTAACTTTTTAAACTCACTTATTGATATTTTTGTATACCAGATTTTATCAAATCACTTGAATGACAATCTCCACAAAAACAACCATTTTAAAACTGCACCTACTTTTAATATTTGCAAAATTTGCATTAGTTATTGAATTCTCTTCTCAGTTTGGATAGCAGCTTATCCATTGTCATTTCAATTTCTTCTTCAATTAGCTTATTATTTTCCTTTCAATTATATCAGTTATTGAATTCTTATTTATGAAATAGAATAAAATTTATCTTTCTTTCTTATTTTAGTTATTCTTTGTATACAAGCTTTTTTGTTAGAATATAAAACAAACTTATATATTCATTACTTGCTTCATGCATTGTCGGGTTGAATTATCATCCGGACCTGGGGTATAACATAATGGTATCAAAACCTATATTTTGCATTCAATAGATCTCGTCTTTTTAGGACTAGGAAGGGGGTTGGTTATTCTAGATTATTTTAATAATAACTATTTTGTTATTTAGTCTATTTTGATTTTGTGTAAATTTTAATTATTTAGAATGACTGCAAAGAGAAAAAAATAATATTGTTGCTCGGACAACAAATGAATCGATAGCTATTATAGAGATCATACCTATCCCTCGAAGACTTCACTCGCCTAGCAGTCATCATTCAGATCCTACTCAGCCCTACGAGATTATCCAAACACCAATTCTTGATATGAGAAGTCTTGTGGATGTGGTAAACTAAATAGAAACAGACATTACAAGTCAGTATTGTAGCTCAAATCATGAAGGTAGTTCAAGCTATTCAATAATCCTCACAGCAGCATCACAAACAACTCAGCATGTACAATTTGTTGCCACCATTGAAACTCAAGCAAATCCATTGGTAGAAATGTGTATAAATTTTAATAAATTTAGGTCATCGTAGACATATATATTCATGCTAGAATTAAAATCTTACGGGTGGTGAGGGCCATTAGAAGAATAATATATCAAGTGATGGATCAATTTCTAGAAACATGCCCTCCTATCATCAATGGCATGGTGGACCAGATTGAGCAATATGCTTGTTGAGAAGAAACTTCGAGATATAAAGTTCCTGAAGTGCGCAAGGTGGACATGAATACATTCCAGTTGCACGAATGTGTTGATAATTGGTGGTAGTCATCACCAAAATATATACTGACCAAATGCAATGATTCATTGGGTAGACTTTGAGAGACTAATTCTAGAGCAATATTTTCTTATGGTGTACCGTGCCAGACTAATGAATGAATCAAGGAAGCTGAAGAAATGAAAAAAGACAAATCTAGAGTACGAGACATATCGTCAAGATCATTAGGATCATCAGGTTCATTCTCAATTAGTTCAAATGAAGATCAAAAGATCTATCACTTTCTTTTGTCCTAGGAGAAGATATTCATAAATGTTTATTTGTTGTCAAGTGTATTAGCTATAGAGAACCGGTGAACCAAGTTATTCCTGTAGAGACAGAGATAAATGACAATGAGGAAAAGCATGACGGGAAGAGACAGAGTTTAAATACATAGACAAATGAGAGCTCTAAGAAGAAGCACATCAAAATCATGAGATAAAAACATCAATGATAAATCCTTGTTGTGTCATTACAAGAAATGAAATTCAATAACATGCAACTTGATTGGCAGGAAATGTTTTAATTGATATGGTGTTGACCATAAGATCAGGGATTATCCCCTCGAGACTCAACATCAGTTGCAAGTGACAACAACCTAGGCGATTAATTCTCAGTATAAGCATAAAAAAGAGGCAAAAGTCTGATGAATGTTAATATTGGGAGCATCATGGGAAAATTCAAGTAGAACATAATTACTTTCAATCTCAGCATCAACTAAAATAATTTCAGGCATACCGGCAACAACCTCCTGCATTGCAATACTAGAAGCACCGGCAGCAACCATTATATATCAACACCCATCAACAACCGCAACAATTTCAGATGCATCAGTAACACCCTTCTGTATTGCAGTACCAACATAATCAGTGACCTAATATATCAACAATCATCAATGCTGCAATACTAGTCTCGGGGATCTTAGACTCAGGAGCAGCCCGAACAGATGATTCCACCTCGAGTACTTGATATGATGGAGTAAGAGTGTCACGACCCGGTCTAGGGCTTCGCATTAAACAAGACAGAAATAGACGCACGGACAGTGGTAATCAAATTTTGATATTCATCCTCTATAAATAATTACAAAATGAAAGAGACACTAAACAAATTAAATTAAAGCAGTGTCTTTCACTTTACCACATTTTGGTTGTTTATGCCTTTTATATACATTTTTTCTTCTATCGTTCATCTTTTTAATCATTTAAATTATCCTGAAAAACTAGTTTAAAACTAACAGTGAGTTAAACAAGCAATGAATACTCATACTTCTAAAAAACAATAATAAAAGAGAAAAGAAAGTAATATGCATTTCGGTTAAGCTTTTCAATAAATCAATATAAACATTTGACATATTATTCAATGAATTTTACTATATAATATCATTTTATATTTGAACAACTGTCACAAGAGCATCGTCTAAAAACTGTATCACTTAAGAGTACTTCAATATCAATATAACTTTCTATTTACATGCACGAGTAGCTTACTGCCCCCTCACTAGTATCATAAAAATGTGACTCCATCATAGTCAATCATGCGCATATAAGCAGTCAACATAAACATAGCATTCATATGCTCATTGTATTAAATTTAATGCATTATAAAAGGCATACACCAATGCATTGTAGTAATCACAAACATTCATAACAATATTACTGATAAAGAAAAAAATATCTCAATCATAACATATCATGTTCAAGTGTCATTAACTGTCAAATAAATGAGAAGATATAAATTATTATTATAGATAAATA
>NEWO01000012.1:542799-557682 GCA_003013225.1 Phalaenopsis aphrodite | reverse complement strand
TTTTTAGTGAGATCTAGTTTTCCTCTTAGGATTTAGGGTCTAGCCTTAGGGTTCTCCCTTTGACTATCTTAGAGCCTTAGAAATAGGACCCGCCTCATTTTAGAAATCCAACCTACCCCTTTACCCTTTTGGAGTCGCATGTGTGGTATCGACCTCTAGCACTAAGGAGGTTGAAACCAACATGAGGAAACCCAAAAGGACTCTCTATAGAAACATTAAGCCCTAGGATGGAATTATGCACAATTTGCACCTTAGCGCACATAAACTTTGCGATTCAGACAGTCGACATGTTTGATCACTACAATTTGCATCGCCTGTGCCGTTATTTTTCGAATGCTTAAATAAAATTTTTGAAACGATCGATCGTGAACTGAAATTTCGATGAAAATTGAATTCGACTTTTTTTTGACTCGTCTAATGACAAAGTTGTCTGGATGACCCCGGATGACGAAACGGACCGCACCGACGCATCTGGAACGTCGATTTTAACTAGGAATGATACCCATTTTGCGAGGGCACCACGCACAAATGAATTGCACGAAATTTGCAATTTTTTTAAATAAATAAAAAAAAATCCTTATTTTTAAAATGCGTAAGTCTTTAAACCAAACTCAAGCACACGAGTCCCTCTCCCTTTCACGGTTCGTCCAATCGCTGCCCTAGCCGAACCGAACGCTCCTCTTCTTCCTTGCGAAGGATCGACCTGAGCTCTCCTCTCCCCGCGAACCGATCCCGGTCGAGCGGCCCTCCAATTCTCTCCTCTCGAAAGCTCGAGGTCCCCTCTTCCCCGTGCCCTGTGAAAAGCTTCCACCCCGCCGCTCTGCCTGAAAGTTTTTCCTTGTCACCACGCGCGCTACCTACCTTTGTCGCCACTCGCCCCGTCACGGTCGGTCTCGGCTCGCCTCCCAGTTAAGTGATTGTAAATTTGTTCTCCTCCTCTGGCTATATAAACCCCTCTTGGGGGAAGGTTTTGAGGTTGGCAAAAAAATCGAGGAAGGGGGAGGTGCTGCCAAAATTTCCTCTAATCCTTTTGGTTGGATTTTCCCTGCTCTGTTCATCTTGTGTTTGCTTCAGGTCTATTAGGGTTTTGTGTTCTGTTTTGGAAAAGCTTGAGAAAGCTTTGATAGGTGGAGGTGTTGTCGATTTTGTTGGGGTTCGTGTTCTTTGAACCAGCTTCAAGAGGTAACTCTTTTCCCTTCTCTCTTCTTCACTTGATTCATGATGTATATCTTAATAAATTCTTTACTATATACGTTTGATGCAATGAGAAGGATCTACTTTCTGTTTATGGTTGGTCTAACCTTTAGCTTTTAAGCCTTAATTTGATCATTGATCATAGATTTGGTGGGGGGAAGTCCTTGACGCTTCGTTGCATTGATCCTTCTTGCTCTCCCCCACTTTCTTCCCCTTCTTCGCTTAATATTTGGATTAAGGTTTTGGAGAGGCTATAACTTGTGCATGCAGCGCCGAAATCTTTAACAGACATTAGATTAACCTTTTTTTTATTTATTTTTTTTTAGTTTTGGTGTCACTGTTGTAATAAATCATACGTGATGGAGGATGTGGGTATGAGTCAAGCGGGAAGACTTTGTTTGTCAATATATGGCCTTCATACTAACTTACCAAGTAGTATGAGCACTATGGGGCTTTCGGATATATGATTGCTGTTGTTGTGAATTCAAGTTACAGTGGTTGTGGGATTAGTTATTAATGGCATAGAACACTAAAGCATAAGAATCCAACACTTCCTTTTGATATTGAGGGCCAAGAGCTGCCCCTTGCTAGCTGTCGAATGGAAGGATAAGGCTGATAGCGATACAGTTTTAATTCCAGAAGATTGCAAATGCTTAAGCCGTAAATTTCAGCCACGGTTTTTCAATGAGTAACATATATGCTTTTTTATTTACGTACCCACCATCCAATTCTTATATATTTACATTTCTAATACCCAAACTTTAATTCTAATATATGTGCCACCCTCTACCCTATGCGTGAAATGGTATTATTTCTTTTGCAATATCAAAGATTTGGACGGTACATACACATGAAAGATTTGTGTGGCATAAATGTCAAAATTGATGTATGGGTGTGAATATTCAGGAGATCTTGCATGTATGTCACTTAAATGCTTACACATGTATGTGGGATTCAAACTTGTTTCAGATTTTCTTATCATACAACTCACATGGGAAGTATTTTGATATTTGGTTATGGAAGATTTTCAGGATTGGCAAGTCCTTGTAGTATTTAATTACTTTGCCTTTTGTTGTTCATATCATTTGAACTAGCTTAGGGAAACGTTGATGATAAGAACTGTTTAAAAAGGAATATTTATCCAAAGAACCTACCTGTGAATAAATTGTTTCGGTGGAAATGAAGAGCTTTAACGTATTCTGGAGTTTAATTAGCGCTTAGTTCACTGGTTTAATTGATGTTATTAAAACAGGAGCTAGTTTATCCTTTAGCTTTTCGAGAAATACCGTCAGTAGTTCACTTGTTCTTATAAGCTCAATTTGGAAATGGCAGCTCGCCTCGCCGCGATTTTGGAAATGTTTGAAACTATTTGGTGTCCCGTTTGTACTGCGGTTTTGAACACGTTTCATGGCGGTTTTCTGCTCTCTGCTTGTGTCAATTTGAGAAGATTTTTGGAGGCTTTTATGTATCGATTTGGGCACTTTAAGTGTTGATTTTTTTAAGCTTTTAAACACTTTTTGGGGGTTGATTTGATCATTATTTTGAAAGAATTTAAACGTTTTAAGGCCAATTTACTTGTAATTTTTCCCTTTTGCTTTGTTGATTTCTTCTTAGAAGTGAGTTGGTCTCCTTCTCCGTTGATTTTTTATTCAATTATTTGGAAAACAATTAAAAAATATTTGAGGATTAATTGAAAAATACTTCATTGAAAGCAAAATACCATAAATCACTTCAAGCACAGTTTAGAGGCATAGGCTTCTTAGACTTTAGAAGCACACCCTAAATAAGAGTTCCTCTACCTAATTTTCAAATGAATGATGAAATTAAGCACTTGACCTCATTCCACAAGTCTATTAAAACACTAAACATAAGGATACACGAAGATATGATTCATAACTTCCTTTTAATTAAATCAAGTAGTGAAATTTCCGTCATGACTCAACCTACAGTGAAATCCAATGCTTCGGGATTTGAGCTTGAGCCATACACTCAGATCCTCCTGGCAATTGGGGACAGTCCTAATGTCACATATAAATCCATACTCCTGGTTCTTTATACGTGATATTGTGTTTTGTTTTACTCTTTTTTTTATTATTTAAATGATTTTATTATACCATATTTTCTAGCAATTTGTTTAAGCTTCCTGTGATTTGTTGTTTTTCTTATTGCATCATTTACTTTAATGCACTTGCTAAACTCCTTGGGTAGAGAATAGGACATATATCAGGAGATACACCGGGGCCCTTGAGACACAACAACAATCATACTTGCAAATATAAAACACTAAATTTGGAGTTGCTACAATTTGAAGCTTGAAGCAAGTTTTCGTGGGCAGCACAATGGAGAAACAGCAGATGGAGGATGACGATCTACAACAGCATGCATTTCCTTGAGATTAAACAACAAGTCATAGGACTTCGAGGTATTCTGTCTAGCGCAACATAAATCCTCACTTTGTCTTTTAGGCATTTGCACGGTCATGTTGTGCAATTTAAGCCCTAATTCGCTTTAGGTTCCGAGGTTGTCGTCTGATACGACGTAAACCCTCATATCTTCCAAGTTATTTGCATGACTGTGTCACGCAAATATAAATCTTAAATAATAAAATTAGCAGGATGAAACATCAAATAATATATTCTCGAAATTGAAAACAAACAAAAGGATAATTTGGGAAGTCACAGAGGTTCGTCTTAGGATCCATGACATCCCCTATTTTTCTTTCCCTTGACTCCAGAAATAAGTGTTCCCATTTGGTCCCTTTCCCACTTGAATTTTTTATATCCAACCTTGAAAACCCCAAATTTTGAATTCATAAAGATAGATACCTCTGATCATCATCGAGAGTGCCCTTAAGTGATTTCAGTCATTTAAGAGGTAATTAACTATAGGGGTTTGTCTCTATAGAGAGCTTTAAGGACTCAGGTAATATTAACTTTATCTAATTCTTAATATTATATAGAGAATTTATCGGTCAACATAAAGGTTCGTAGATTAAAACGGATGTCATAACTTCCTTAGTTTATTTAATCGAGCATCACCAGCAAGTAGTGTATCTATCCTTCGAGGTAGGTATATTGTTTGCGTTGTTGTGCTCGATCATTTAAACTATTGCAGATATGAGATCAGTTTGGTCTTGTATTTTCAAAAATTAAAATATTATTTTTTTCTAAATTATATATATAAATTAAATTAAACATCTTTTAAAACTGGGCATCGGGATATCCATTCCGGCAGCCAACAATTTTCAAATTTTTTAAACGACCGACGATGTCCTCCCTGAGTGAGCAACCTAAAAACCTCATCTTCTCTTTCCTTTACACGCTATCATTCCCATCTTATGCCTTTCCAAGTGAGTGTGCCTTAATTTTCTTCATTTATTTTTTAATTGTTTTACATTATTCCGAACAAAATCAAGAGAAATTATTACATTGATTCTAAATAAATTGCAATTACCTTGCACTATATTTTAAATTCCCCTATATTCCAAAATCCAGCAACCAAACAGCCCACAAACTATTCACAATAAATTGAGCAAACATTTAAAACTATTACCATTTAGAGCAGTAGAAGGTGAAAATAGAAACCTAGGCTAAGAAAAACTAGACAGCTAGCATAAGATTATTTCTATTATTTTGATATTCACTAAGTTGGTTGGCTAAATTCCATTTATTAAATAATATTTTTTTTAATCATGTAGTCTAATTTGATGTATGAGTCTACTATTATACCAACATAGATAATAGTATGAAAATCTTTAAACTCATCAAATAACAAAAGGGGTATAAATAGTCCATTGGTGAGATTAAACTTTAGGAAATAAAATTCAAAGCCATGACAAAGTAATAAAAAGCTTTGAACCATTGAAATTGAATGAAACTCACGATGAACAATAACTTTATCGGGAAGTTTCTTGATGAATTGTTCTGCAGCAAACCTCCAGTCCTCCGCACTGCAAACAAGCAAAAGAAAAAAAAAAGAAAGGCAAAGTAACTGTTAAAGAATAAATGTATTAAGTAGTTAAAAAGTGACTAAGATATTTGATAGTATACAGGTTATCAATGCTTGTTATTTGTTCATTAGGTGTCTTGGTATGTGACGAAGGCAAAAAAATATGAAGAAATTGAGCCAGCAAACCCATCTCCCCACAAAGCTATATGAAGTTTTGAGAATCCTCTATTTGCCCATCTCTTTCTTAAAACTACTTTCTGAAATTTGAAGCAAACTATGAGTGACTTTTTATTGTGATTTATTTTAATTTTACTTTATTGTATTTTTAATCTTTCCGTTCGCAAAACGATGCTTGTATAATGTATATATCCTCGCCACAGTCGAGCACTTACCCATGTCTCCCAAAGCAGACTCCTCCCAATTCCCCTCTGCTACTCACGCACCCTCGCAGCCATATTCGCCATGCCACGTCCTTGTATTTCTTGAAATGGCAACCTCCGCCGATTTCCAAACCTCTGCCAAAAACTCTTGCCACCTCTCCCTAGAACCAATCTCCTTTACCCAAATCCCAACACACCATGACCACATCAATCAATCTCCATCCCAGGCATTGGAGTTTTAGTCCCGCGTCTCAGGATAGTCAATGATCCTGTTGCCAAATCTGTCATTTACCAACCCCAAATCACACATCACCAACATTACCTGCGCTCATATCTTGTCACAATTTGCTCGACCTTTAGATCAAGGCCATTTTGAAGGAATGGATAAGGCAGGAGAATAAATGTAATGGGAAGTTTATAGAGTTATTGTGAGTCCTTTTAGTCTAAAAATATTAAATCTTATTTTGGTCCATATGTTTCTTTGTACGCTATAACTACTCTATCATATGGAGGATTAGAGAAAGCAATTATGAAAAATTGAGCCAAGGATCGCCTCCGTTTCCTCCAATGCTAACTCGGAGCTACAGACATCCTTTATTTGCTAATCTCTTTCCTCGATATATTTTAAAAAGCTCTAAACCGCAGGATCACTTCACCTTTGCAGAGACATGTGATTTTACTTCTCTAATATAATGCACGAGTATAAGATTAAGCAATGGTGAGCTCAACCAAGGCTTTCAGAAAGCTATTTCATATTATGCTCAAGAGCTCAAACCACAATTAAAACTGAAGAAAAGGCCACTAAAACTAGTTTCTCTTGGAACAGAAGTAAAGACTCGAGTCATATGAAACGAAGGAAACGGACGAGATATTTCAAGAAAGCCTTGCAGAATCGTTAGCTACCTCCCAACAAGGCCATTCACCATGACGACAAGATGCTTCGGGATTCCCGTCTTGGACGACGAGCCTTCGATGCCTTCGGCCCAGAGATCCCCGTTGCGCCGAACAATCTCCACTCCATCTTTCTTCTCCGTTTTCATCACTGGGGTCCGAAAGCAGTCCATACACACAGCCGCCCTACCGCCAGCCGACGTCGAACGCGCACGTGGCCGCAGCCCCAAGCAGGACATTCCGCCTGGCCGTCGGATCCAAAGTCGACCAGTTAAACCAAAAGCGAAGGCCGACGGAGCGACGGCGGTGAGCATTCGTGCCAGAGAGGGAGTTTTTAGAGCTCGGTTGTGATCAGGGGAAGGGGAAGGGAAAGGAACGCATTTCGGCGGGATCTTAAAGGAGCATTAGGTGCTGGGATTCGGTTTATGAGGAGATTCGAGAAACGAATGTGGCGAAGCGGTAATTTCTCGACTCCGATGGGTGAGAGGGGAGCCTCTGCCGCGTTCTGAGGTCCTAGCCTTCTCATGATATACTTAGTTATCTATAGAGTAAAATCTCCCATACAAACCGGGAGATTTATTGTTCCGTCAATCTGTACTGATCGATTATCAAAACCTGGCTCAGATGCAGGTTGAAGTCTTTTCCTAGTTGGTGCCAATAACAAAACATCAACAGAGCTCCCATTGTCGATCAGGATTCTTTTTAAATTATAGCAGGGTTCGCCAATTTCTGCGCTAATGATAAGAGGATCTTGGTGAGATACTCAGACTCCTTCTAGATCAGAATCATCAAAAGTGATAGGTTCAAGGCATAATTTTTTATGTGCTTGTTCACCTGGTGCAGTGATAAAAACTTGATCTGTTAGCAATGGGCCTCCTGCAATTGTTTTAATTTCGCCCACGACTGGGTGACCCCCATGTGATTGTCTTTGTGTTTTTTGTCCCCCAATAGGAGCATTATCGGTACCAGCTAGTTTGCTTTGTATAAATCAACCAAGATATCCCTGCTGAATCAACTTTTCAATTTCTTCCCTAAGGAGCTTACATGCCTCAGTGGTGTGGCCACGACTTCGATGAAAATGACAGTAATGTTTTTGATTTCCCGAGTTAGGTTTTAGATGGTGAGGCCACTTAACAGCTTGCTCATCTTTGATGGCAATCAAGATGTTAGCACGTGACGTGTTGAGTGGTATATATTATTTCTTGGGTTGATATTCAGTTTGTTAGCCCATATGTTTAAAGAGGAGGTCATGATTCTTTGGTTGTTCAGGTTTTCTTCGTTGCGAATATTGATTATTGTCTCTAGAGTTACATTTGTGTTTTCCCCCAAATTTCTCAAATTGTTCTTTATGTGCACTAATGGCCTCTTCCGCAGTGATTTGGGTCTCCACACGGTGGACAAGATCGGCATAAGAATGAACTGTCTCCCGCACCAGTGATGAGGAGAAGGGTACCCCTTAAGTAACTCTGGATCTACTTCTGGAATTTGATGGGCTTCGGCAGAAAACCTGCGGAAGTAGTCTTTGAGCGACTTTCTTTAACTTTGATGAATTCTTGAGAGATGGGATGAATCTTTGATGATCCGTCGATTTGCTATGAACTGCTCCACAAACAATCTGACAAGCTCGTTAAAGGTATTTACAGTGCCCCCGATAGAGAGTAAAACCAGGTTCGAGCTTGTCCCTTTAGAGTGGTTGGAAACACCTGACATAGAAGCGTGTCAGAGGCAAGTTGAATGTGCATGATGATTCGATAATGATTAATATGTTCATATGGGTCAGATATCCCTTCATATGCATCAATGTTCGACAACTTGAAGCCTGTTGGAATATGGTGTTGGAGGACCGCATTTGCTAAAGGAGAGGATTCAAGGATGTTATGGTGAGTATGGAAGCGATCTTTTTTCGCTAGGGGGAACTCTTCTCATACGAGGCGACATAGTTCGTTATGTATAACATCATCTGGGATGGTAGCAAGATGTGGTGGTGTCGTGGGAGCTGCATGAGATGGAAGAGTGGAACTTACGGTGTCTAGAAGTTCAGCATCACGTCCTGGCAAGGGAACTGTTCCTTCTTCAGCAGGGGGGCTGGTACGAGTCCCTCCGGGCGGTATATTTCTCGTAGGTTGTGGATTTAATGGCAAATGAGTTTCATTCTTTGGTGTGGACAGTGGTTGTTGGGTCCCTCGTAGGAATTGTATGATCTCTAGTTGGTACTTCTCCATTCTACGCATTCATTCTTCCATAGAAGGACCCGAAACCCCCTCGTTAGTTGGATAATGTCTTCCAAGGCGAGAAGATGAAGAAACATGTCATCCTTGACTTCGTGACTGTTCTTTGGAACGATGGGTGTTAGAGCGAGCTGCTCCATTTTCCCGAATATTTTGTCTGGTGGCCATGTAGAAAATTGAGCAAGCACTTCAGTTGTGGGATTAAGAGCTTCTCACAAACGGCGCTAAATTAATGTGTGATAACTAATTTGCGGCGGTAGAGTAACAAATTATCGTCTTAGCATTGTACAAAAGTTCAACATACACAAATAAAATAGATAAAAACGGTGATGACTCCAGAAGTTTTTATGTGGAAAACTCAAAAAGGAAAAACCACGGGACCTAGCCGAGTAGAGGAAATCCATTATTGATTGATGATTACAAAAGTCCCTTGTCTCACAGACGGGAAATGGTAACTATATTTTTCAATGTACAATGTCGACTGACGACTTCTGGTTTGTGGTGATCGATGACGGTAGGTAGAG
The DNA here is from genome assembly GCA_003013225.1 of Phalaenopsis aphrodite. Lineage (NCBI taxonomy): Eukaryota > Viridiplantae > Streptophyta > Magnoliopsida > Asparagales > Orchidaceae > Phalaenopsis > Phalaenopsis aphrodite. The sequence continues at coordinate 548,517 of NEWO01000012.1, read as the reverse complement.
GTTGACGCGGTCGGCGGTGGTCGACGACAGACGGCAGTGGTTGATGACGCTTGGTGGTGATACTGAGCTGCAGCTTCTCCTTAAGACCTCAAGCTCTCTTTAGACTTCATTCTTTTTCATGAGAGGGATGGGGTTTTATTTATAGTGTTCAGGATGCAATTAATGCAGAAATATAAATCATTTTGATCGGATGGTCCGGAGAGCTTTCCTCGATCATACGACGTTTTAATCGACATTTGAGTGTCTTAATGATGTCAGAATTGAGTGATCTTGGGCTCGTTCGATTCATCTTGTTGAGCCACTCGATTTGAGTATAAACTTGTCATATTTGACAGTCGTTTGACTTTTCAAATATATTCATAAATTTTTTAACTGTGGTTTAATGCCTTGATATGGGCTTAATTTAACTTGGATTGGGCTAGTTTTCATATAATTGGGTCCGTCTCATCGAGCCAGTCAGTTTGATTATAATTTTGTTGAAATCGGAGCTCTAGATGACTTTTTATCAAGATTTGAATGTTTCTTGTTCAAAATATCGTCTCGTCATCTGTGACATGCTTCGAGATTTGTGCAGGATGATGAAAATTTATTGGTTCCATATAAAAAGTCATTAAGCTTTAGTATAACAAATAAGATATTGCATTAATCTTATTATGTTTGCTCCATTCATCATATGCAACATTTAAATATACCATCTTGTAGGATCAAAATACACATACTCTAGATGAAGTGAATAATATTATATTTTTTAAATAAAAGATGAAACAGCCTTTGGATAAATCAATTGCTCAATGAGAAGATCTTATTGTTTTAGTTAGAACTTAAGAGATAAATTTTTATGTTGATACAAAGAGTATATCAAAATTTATAAATAAGGATAAATCTACAATTATTATAAAAAATAATCACATTAAAATGAATGTTACCAATAGTAAAACAAAAATAAGAAACATACTCTTAATAAAAAAATTGTTACTTTTTTTTTCATTCTAGTGAAGTAAGTGCTATTGAATAAATGGTTAGTGATGGTGAACTCCTATTTTTTTTATGTGACAGACATTGTGATAATTGGGTTCTTGATTTTTTCTGAATGCTCCATATATGTCCTAATAGCGAATGATTTTCAATATGTGAAATAATGTTAAAGAATACCGTGTTAATAGCAATATTGTTCATTTTAAGCAATCAATGTTGAAATTGTTCGAATCAAAATATTTGATAGTCATCAAAAAACTTAAAGATATGAAGCATGTCTCGTATATAAGTACTTTGGTAAAAATATAATGCTCTATATTGTAGTATTTATGGTAAAGGGCATAAGTACTTTGGTAAAAATATAATTTTGAAGCATAACAAATGCTTTAGTTATGATGAAAGAATAGGAAAAAAGTTAATTGAATATATATTTTGCAATGCTCTATATTGTAAAATGAAACAACAATTGCCACTTTTTTCATGTTAGAGATGAAGCAACTATACTATGGCATATGATTCTTGAGTATATGAGAGAGAGTATGTGCAACAACAAAATTTTAAGGAATCGAGTAGAGTTCAGCACGATTGAAAAGTAGCCTAAAATTTTAATCTCCCTGAATTTGTTAGAAATAATTTAGTTAAATTCTAAACATGAAATAGATCAAATCGATATAAAGCACCATGCATGAACTGTGAATAAATTGGGAGATTTAAATTGTTGAAGTTGTAAGTTCAATTAATTTAATTTGATTATTGCAGACATTTCTGGTTGCTCATCAATATCAAATTCAACTTCTTGTTTTGGCGGTAGCCTTGATAATTATTCAAAAAATACATCAGAAAATTTTGAAACCACTGGGATGTTTTTCAGTCTGTACATCTTTATTAAGCATTTTTAGTTTTGCCAAAAATACAAATTCACCTCTTCATAAACATTTCCTAACTTTAACTGCACTAATTAGGGAAGATTGTGCATTGTGCATTTCGATCACATAAGATATAAAATGATTTTTTCTGATTTCGGCTTCACCTGCCTTTTTCCAGCATTCAATTGTAGCAAAAGGATTTATTAACCAATATATCCCTAAAGTAACATTAAATGTATGAATTGGTATGATAATCAACTTTGCTAATAACTTCTTATCATACACATGAACATGCCCTACACATTTTCTATTTGCATAAAACACACTTCCTGCTGACATAGTAACACACAAAGCAAGAGTAAAATGCATAATATCAACAAGTAAATTAACAACAAATTCATCATAAATAAAGGAATGTGATGCACCTAAATAAAATAAAATAGTATCAGACTGATCTTGAATTAGGATGGTACATATAACCACATCTTCAGATTCTTTAGCTTCTTGAGGGGTAATTGCAAAAACTCTAGCTTTTATTAGTTGCTTGGTTATGCGTTCCAAAGTTTCACCTTTGTTGGCACTGAAGGCTTTCCCAAAAATTGAGCTCTATTGGGTTGACTGCCTTCCAAAGATTTTATGGGTTGTCCCTGTCCTTGGATTGTCTATGGTTTGATGCCTTTCTTCCTTTCATGTGGACAATTCATTTAAATATGCATTGGTTGTCCACATTTGCAACATTTCCCATTATCGATCAAATACCGCTAAAAAAATATCTTCCCACACTATTTGTAAACTGGATTTTATACCTAAGGTTGATTTTGCTTACCTTCTAATTTAAGTTTTTTTTCTTTAAATGTGTTCTCTTTTGTCGAAGTCCTCGTGCTTGCCTGCCTAAGGTTATCATTGCTGACCGGAAAAGTCTAGTTCAATTTCAATTCTTCTTGTCAGTTCAAAAAGCATGGAGAAATCATTTATTTCAAATGGAGCTAAAACGAACCTCAACAGATCTCTAAGAAAGCATAGAAATCTATGACACTTTTCCTCCTTGACGAAGACATAATGAGGTGAATATCAAGAAAGAGAAGTGAATTCTACCCCATGTTGCATAACTGCCTTGGACCCACTTTAGTTAGATTTAAAAATTTATCCTGCAATGATAATTTAGTTAAATGTGGACTAAACCAATCTTTAAAGACTAACAAAATTTTCCCACTAAATCTATAGAAGAGGTGTTAGTTGAAATTTCTCTTATGTTGCATCTGTCACCACCTTTCTGCTTTACCTTTTAACATGAGTGTAACGAGTACCACTTTTCAGCTTTTTAGACAAATCACACCATCAAAAACTTTTTTGATCTCTAGCAACCAATCTTTAGCAATTGTAGGGTCAATAGCACCCTGGATAGCTCGTGGCTTAAAAGAGTGAATTACTTTAAAGTGTCGATCCACTTTTGCCTCCAAAAACTTGACAACGACTTATATATGCAATAAAATATAAGATAAATATGGACGTAATAAATATTCAAAAATTGTAAAGTCACACTTATCAACGCAAGTATACGTATCGCTCAAGTAATATAGGGCTCTAATGGAGTCTTAGATATCGATCCCACAGGGAGTAGTTTAGAGTTATGAACTAAGATTTTAGAAAAGCAATATTTTAATCGCAACAACAAAATTCAATTTGCTTATTTGTCACTAATAGGCAATTGAAATAAATAGGTAATTTTAATAACTATTAAATAACTAATGATATTAAGTAGGGTTTGATTGTGATATTCAATATATAAGAAAGCATCCTACTCCTTGTCAAGAAATCATAGTGAATGGATAAAATGAATTAGTTCAATTTATATTGTACCAAATAGGAGCATACCTATTCTTTACCCTTTGGTCCAGGCATAAAAAACATTAACTAATCCTATGCTTGTTTACTGAATCTTCGGCTAGGCTGGGAGGATACCGGCTCTCACTTCGAAGCTCCCAAGTTCCCCTCACCAGAGGGCTAACATCTACACTTCAGCACCCAAGCGATAGGACCGAATTGGGGATTTTAGTTTGTCACTCTAAAATCTCCAATTCTACGCTTGATAATATTATTTCCCTATTTATTTGCACCCAACTTACAAGGGCTTTAACCTCCTTGAATCTTGGATGTAATCTTCACTTTAGTTGTAAAACTCAACATATTTTAACAAATCAATTAACTAGATTGAAAGTAAATTAAGATCGAAGTGAAAAGATCATCACAATTTCTTAAACATTTTCATGGCTTCACCAATTCAAATCACCATTTCACAAATCTCAAGACAAGGAGAAAGACAGAGCTCATATCTCATGGGGAAAACACAACAAAACTCGGAATTCATATATAAAATCAAAGTCATACAAACTATAAAAAGTAACTAATTTATCTCTAATTTCTCCCCAAGAACACTCCTCGAAGTTCCTCTGAATCTCTTCCTTTCTTTACATCACACAGAATTCCTCTTTAAAGGAGCAAGGATGAAGAAATCTCTCACTTTCCCTCCACTCTTACAATCTCTAGAAGAAATCCTCACAATTGTTACACACTAATGGAAATTCTATACACTCTAGGATCTCTCTAACATCCAGGACCTCTCTAATTTTTGGCCAAAATGTTTTTTTTAAAGCTGTGGATGAGCTTTCCCAAGAGTTGCCTAAGCATCCCTTCAAAAATTTGGCATTATCCAGAGCTTGAGTAAGCATAACCGTCGATCTCGCCGTTGGAGGGCTTCTGAAGAATTTTGTCCTGTAGTCTCGGGAAAAACTCGCCATCGGCAGGGTTGAGAGAGTCGTCGACGGCCTAGTTCAAATTTCCACTTTTTGGTCCTTTTCGCTCCAAATTTGCTCATTTTTGCATATTTTTGCTCTAATGGCCCTAATTCATCAATCCTGCAACAAAACATAAAAAATATCTTTCTTTAAAGTGCAATATCATTAAAAACAGTATAAAATAGGTATGAAAATCTCAACATATTTTCCTTAGGTCACGAGCACATAGAAACTCGTCGTACGACTGTCCGTTAAGTCAGATGAAATAATTAGATGCTAATTTAAGGAAAATAATCCTCTGTCGGTTTCACATAATTCTTTTTTTGACACTGATGCATTTAAAACTTCTAGCGTATTGAAAATGGACACATGCAATTGAATATATGAATTCATATTTACTTCTCTTACAATACATGTGATGTTATGATATGATACATGTGATTAAGTTTATGATATAAATTGTATACATGTATTCATTTATTATGCTTCATGCTCATGCCTATGATACATGTAATGCATGATAAATGCTTGATAAGGGATTGATGATTTAAATGGCATATGGAATGTTATGGGATATATTATTACATGAGTGCTTGCAAGTACATTATTCAAAGATGTATTCCCGACTCCTGATATTTATACGGGGATGAAACTCTTGGAACCATTGAGATTAAGCGATGACAAAACATTAGGGAACAGTGACTATCAGAGGGCTATTGATAATTGCTATGTTGGGGGATGCCCAATCTTTATCGATAATATATATGGCCTTTGGAGCAGGGTGACGACTCGTGAGACGACTTTATATATGCTTAAAATATAAGATAAATATAGACGTAATAAATATTCAATAATTGTAAAGTCACATTTATCAATGCAAGTATATGTATCGCTCAAGTAATATAGGGCTCTAATGGAGTCCTAGATATCGATCTCACAGTGAGTAGTTTAGAATTACAGACTAAGATTTTAGAAAAGTAAAACTTGAATCACAACAACGAAGTTCAATTTGCTTATCTGTCACTAATAGACAATTGAAATAAATATATAATTTTAATAATTAATAAATAACTAATGATACT
>NEWO01000012.1:529267-541709 GCA_003013225.1 Phalaenopsis aphrodite | reverse complement strand
GGCCTAGTTCAATTCTCCACATTTTTGTCCTTTTCGCTCCGAATTCGCTCCTTTTTGCATATTTTTGCTCCAATGACCCTAATTCATCATTCCTGCAACAAAACATCAGAAATACATTTGTTTAATGTGCAATATCATTAAAAACAGTATAAAATAGGTATGAAAATCTGAACATATTTTCCTTTGGTCAGTGATGAAAGAAAATGAAAATAATTGAACCATATACATCAAATAAGTGACATTCTTATGATATGACCTTTATGAAATGAAAGAACATGCTTATACATATGATTTCATGCTTACGACTTGCACATTGTATTACAGTCGTTTCTTATACCACATGTACCTGCTATGTTTGCATTTTTTCATTATGTCAAAATGTTATGATTTTATGAAGACATGTATAGTATCATACGAGCACTCACATTACATTCTTTCAATGTTTAAAATCTTAGTTTAGCCCGGATTATTTTGTTGAGCTAGTTTTGCTCACTCTAGGTTGATGTCTTCCCAATAGAGGCAACGAGCATTGGAGTGAGTAGCCAAGTGTGACTTATACAACTTTTTGTTCCATAATTGAGAGTTGTACAGTCTTTTTGGATATGTATTTATTTATTGGGTGAGGCAATTGGGATGTGACATTTGTTTTCATTCATTTCTCTTTTTATTTTTAAAAGAGTCGTTATTTTGTTTATCATTATATATTATCATTTTCTGAATAAGTCTCTCTTCCAGATCATGTGAATGACCAGGAGAAGAGAAGAGTCAAGAAAGACTAACATACGATAAAGAAGATAAACAAAAGAAAGGATGTAGGGAGCATACATGTGATAAACCTCATAAGGATATATCAAGTATGTCAATCTGAACAAGATAGGGCGGAAGCACCTTTGATCAATATCCACGAAAGAATATCTACGTAGACTATCCACAACCAGAGATTCAGGAGTGTTTGCATGTTATAGGGTTCAAAGTACTCCCAATGGGATATATCTTAATTAGTTAATTACATCTTGGAAATTGCTAAAAAATACTCTTGATCTAGGGAGTTTTAATGACATTAGAAGTGACAACCAACATTGACTATCAAACGACAATTATTTTGTAGGGAAATGCTCTGATGATTTCAAAGCTCCCATTAAACCATGAGGTAGAGAGTGAGTCTCTCACAGTCCCCACATGGGTAATGGGCTCATCGACATACATAGCCTATGAAATAACCAAATCACCCCGAAGAGAAATCCCAATACATCAAAACACATCCAGGCCATAAAAAAAGAGGACAAATCATCATATCCCAAATGGGTGGCAAGTCAAAAGCTATAAGATGATCAAGATGATACCAACAAAGGCAAAATGAGCGACAAAGCTCAATAGGGGTAGTCAAAAGAGGGAGGAGTAATCCCTAGAAACTAGAGGTAATCAGATCAGGATACCACAGAACCGTCATCCCAAGTCGCGAGACCCTAAATCTGCATGGTAGTGAAGGAAGTTGACTCATCACGTTTTAAGATTTTGGGTCGTTAATCCATGAATTATGTAGTACATGAGAATCTCAGTAGCCCTAAGGTCAAAAGAGCGAAACTTTATTTTATGACTATCATGTGGAGCTCAAAAGGTAGGACTTATATTCGCCAAAATGGCGAGGATGGTGCCGGAAAAGAAAAGAAATGGAGGTTCAGGTACAAAGTTGAAGACGCTCCCAACAAAAGGACTTACACTGAATCTAGATCGAGAAGCCTTCTAATGACATAAGCACACTAGTCAACCACCAAAGTAGAAATTTATGTCGGGGCAGTAGGGTTGGAGAAGCACAGGGACTTCTCCTCGGGACACACAAATGATGCAATTATTTAGAGTGACTCTTAGATATTATGGCGGCTCGATGATATTACTTGGTTGAATGTCATACTATGCAACCCATTTTAAAACTGGCGCAAGGGCCACGCAGGAAAATAAAAGTAAGTTTTAAAAAATTATGACAATTTTAATCCTAAATTTTAAATTATCTCAATCTTTTATGATTATGATTTTCTTAGTAGAAAGTTTATACTTTTAAGGGCTTTTAATGAGCATAGGTTATAGTTTTTGTAGCATTTCAGATCAACCTTAAAAGGCAGGAAAAATAATCAAAACATGCAAACATGTAAGAAAATCGAGAAAATAAGGCAAATATGAAATAATAAAAGTCGGTGTCAATGGGTCGACGACATATCTTATAAAAGAAAAATGTGGCCAGGTTTTGTATAAGTACATGCCTGGTCATAATTCAATATATTAATGTAATTTAGAATTAAGGTACGAGACACGAGTAAACAGCTCGTGATCCTTATCACATGGTCATGTCCGTCCGACGTATCGGAATTCATGTTCGTACCTTATTTCTAATACAGACTCCCATTGGACTCTAAAAAAAAACATCAGGAAAAAAGAGAAAAAAAGGACTCGACTTGCATGAGAAATAACGTTAGCGGGAAAGCCAACAAACATGCAACGTACAATGAGCCGTGTCATTTTATCTTGGGAGCTACATGGCACCAAAAAGCAAAAAGCTATTAGAAATCATTACGCGCTCCCCCTTAATGTTGCATGTGTGTGTGCATATATATAAACAAGACTCCTTACAAAAGGACATCATGATATACTACCATGCATATCAAGCACACAAGCACACAAGCACACCAAAAAGCACATAAGTGACGCTTGGCTAGCACAAATAAATCAACAAAAGATAATAGTCAGAGGCGTCAAAAATGCTGCATAGCATCCTAAATTCTAACATAACACATAATCTAATGAGAATGTGTCATAACCTATAAGTGCTTGGATATGATCTTTGGGTACGTATAACCTTGATCGGGTCGCCACACCGACCCCGTCGTAAATATCCAAGGGATCTAGAGAGTGTCACCCTGGGTGGATTTTGAAAAGAGCTAGATTTACATATGGTCTATTTTACTACATGCATAATTTTAAAATTATGCCAATAGTAATAAGTAGAAAAATATATATGTTTTTAACTATAAAATAAGGGTCATTAAATGTGGATCCATAACATGGAAGGTGAAATGAGTTAGACTCCTTAGATCCTTACCACAGTCATACTCGTGTCAGTCCTGATGCTTTAACTCTCAATATTCACTGGGATCGACCTGACAAGCAATGCTCGTTAAGACATCCTGACTAACATGAGGTCACTCACCTATTGAGTATGACTCGTTAACCATGCATGCATGCATGCACATGCAAATGCAAACAATCATACATAAGAGTGTTGAGGGCGAGTGTTTCGTGGAGCAGTGACATAGAAAGATGGTTGTGTCGCGGAGGTAGTGGCTCAAAAGAGTGGGCTTGCTGTAAAAGGAACATCCTAAAGAATGGGTGTGTTGTAGAGGCAGTGACCCAAACCAGGTGGGCGTACTGTGAGGGCATCAACCCAAAGAATCAATGTGTCATGGAGGCTATGACATGAAAGGATGATTGTGTCGTGAAGGAAGCAGCCAGAAGAATAGGTGTGTGGTGGAGGCAGTGACCTGTAAGGGTGGGCGTGCAGTGGAGACAATGAACTAAAGGAATGGGTGTACTAAAAATGTAGTGACCTGAAAATGTGGGCATGTCGTGGAGGCAATGACCTAAAGGATAGTTGTGAAATGGAGGCAACATCCCAGGAGTATAAGTGTGCACGAGGTGCAGTGACTCCAGGGGAAATCATATGGTAATCCATTTTGATTCCATGGGAAAGAAATGAAGTAATTCTCGTCGAAGAGAATTACGCACTAGGGGGGACTTGCTACGCAAGCTATCCCCGACACAGACACATGGGTGTCCGGGGCGGGTGTGCAAGAACAGTGACTCGAGTAAGACTAAAACATGTAGAACTATGGACATGCAAGAAGACATGTAAAGTAGAAATGTAAGAGTGCAATAGTGCAAATACAAACACCAATGACATTGGTCATCGTGACACAGAGATGCCACAGAGCAAACATGTGGAGCAGCATGCCCATGGGAAGTGCATATACTTGATATGGATATATGCTTACCAGTGCACACTAATATTTCAATTGGTAAATATACTAACAAAAACCATGCAAAATAAACATTATTTAGGTGAGATTTGTTGTTCAACTTGCTGGGTTGACTGGGATGGTCAACCTGGGCAACATAGCCAATGGACTCAGTCGGGCTAAGATGACTGATTGAACCAAAGTGATTGGTTAATCAGGATGGGGCAGATGACTGGACCAAAGTGATCGGGTCAACCAATCACTTTGGTCTGACCAGCCTCCTCCGCCTGATTGACCAATAACTTTGGTCCAATCGACATAGCACATTGCTCCGACCAAAGTGATTGGCTATGTTGCCCAGGGTTGACCACTTCGATGGACCCAACGTGTCAAATAACCAATCTCACTTGCATAATGTTTGTTTTGAGAGTGATCGGTCGACTGGGCCGGGGCAGGCGGTCGGAGCAATGTGCTATGCCGGGTCAAGGCCATGTGTTAGTGCAACATGCTTCACACAAGACACATATCATGACACAATACATCTTGCAATGTGAATAATCACAATCAATAGCGAGCCACATCCATATCATGATCTCACATAAATACCTAGGGTTTAGAGCATGAATATGCGACAGAATCAATTCTTGCTTTAGCAAGGCATGCTGTAAGCTTCACCTTCGAATTTTCAAAAGGAAACTCTCTTTAATGTTGTGGAATGGACTTGCTACAAAGCTTTTCTCATTCCACAACTCCTCATAATTTTGCAAAGTGAGGTGGCTACAATGATTTTCTCACTTCACAAAATTTGAATATTCTGACCCCTCCAAGGAGGGTTGGAAATGCTAAGGCAAGGGGAAATTGGGATTCCAACTCGCTTAGGTGTAGATCTAAGGGTTCACAAGGGAATCTCTTAGATTCGCTAGGAATGTATCCAACAGAAGCTTCCTAACCTAGGGCTTCATCTTTGAAATAAATGGGCAATCCAAATGTGTGTGGTTGTGCCGACTAACATTGGTCGGCCAACTCGCCTCATGTGGGTTATCGAACCCAAAATACCTAGCAAAATCTAGTCTTAGGGCTAGCTAAGAAGAAAAACGTAAGGAATTTTAGAGAATCTCACCAACGTGGTGGTTGATGTCACGTTTCTTCATGTAGGATGAAACTCCCCCGGTGGTAGAGAAATGACGAAGCTCTGATGTGGTCTGTTCCACTCATTCTCCAAAGAACAAAGAAGCTCACCGCTAGAAGGAGAGTTAAGTGAGATTTTGGTGAAGTTCTGAGCTCTGACGATCCTTCCCTGAGCCAAGATGAAGCTCTCATTTAGTGTCGGAGAGTAGGCACATTGCTCATTTGCTAGCCAAGCTCTTTCTCACAAAACTCTCCTCATACACTCAAATGAAGTGATGGAAGAAGAGGAAGAATTTGAGGAAGAAGTAGAAGAAGGGGACCAACTTCTTAGCTCTCTTCTTGAGGAAGATGAAGTTTCTTCCTCAAATATCTTTGCTCCAAGATATTCTCTCTAAGACACCTCCAAAAATCTCCAAGAGGAAGAAGAAGCTCTCTCTTGTGCTCTCTCTAGCTCTCCTAACCAACCAAAAACTGAAAATGAGAGGAGATCAATTGAAATGGGGGAAATGAGGGATTAAACCATCCCTCCCCCTTTCATTTGCCCAAAATGGCCTTGCTAAGCCTTCTTGAAAGATTCCAAATAAGTCTTAAAAGAGGTATACTTACCCTCTTTTACCTCCCTAAAGCGAATCTCCTCTAAGCCCATAAATCCTACAATTTATGCTGCATAGGGAGGTGTGTGAGGGTCAAAATGGTTAAAAAAATTGAGATTTTTTGCATCCTTGAAGTGGACAGGCCCTAAGGCGTCACGACCTTAGCTTCTAGGTGCCTAGTCTAGCGCCATGGGATTAGGTCCCTAACGCCTAGGTGCGAGGCACCTCCTAAGTGTGCATACTTTCCGGTGGCTTGGTAAAATGCCTACTTTTTGAGCTGTTTTGGGTGCCCAAGCGCCAGACTTCTAAGGATTCGGTTTTGAACATCCAGGAAGGCATATTTGGTGCCTAGGCGCTCGGGGTTCTGCTATGGTGGTCAGATGATGGCGGTTCGGTAGTGGCGGTGGTGGTGGCCGAGCAACAATGGTTTGACAGGAGTGTTGGTGAGACACTGATGGTTTGATGGTGGAGCTTGGGGACCCTTGAGATATTGAAGCTTTTTCAACCTTATTTTACATATTCAAGTCCCTTTCTATGAAGAGAGTAAATATCTATTTATCGATTTTGTGAGTGTAATTCAACATAACATAAATATGAACCACGACATCACACAATATAGAATGATCCTTTTGATCAGATGGTATTTTATGAGAATTTAAGTGCCTTAATGATGTCAGAATTAAGTGATATTAAGCTCATTTGATTCATCCTGTAGAGATGCTCCATGTGACTTTAAACTTATCAAACCTTGACATCACTTGGTCCGCAAAATATATCTAAATTTTTTTTATTATGCTTCAAGTGCATGAGCTAAACTCCCATATATTCATATCAAGCTATATTTGATATGAGTAGACATATCTTATCAATACACTTCATTTGGTATGGAATATATGTAATTAAACATTTGGAGTTCCATTTCCTGATATTCATTAAGATTTGTGCACCTTTGAAATAATTTTAGAGAGATGCATCAATCCATAAATCTAAATTCATGTTACATGCAGCTTTGGATAAAAAGTTCCAAGAATTACCACGAAAGAAATATGGACCTTGGGACCGAATTGTGCAACTAACGCAAACTCCAACAAGCTCACTCAATATGGAGCTATTAGCTCTCAGCCCAGGCTCCTTCCAATGGCTCTTTCGCAGGAACCCTAAACGCGGCACTGACCCTCAGATACGAAAGAAGAGATGTCGTGGATGGAGAATCCAAGTTTCAATAGCGGATTCTGGGGAGTCTGGTCAGAAGCACACAAAAATAGTCACATTTCTCGGCAAGGGAGGCTCCGGCAGGACCACTGCCTCGGTTCTCGCTGCCAAGGTATCATCTTGAGGCGCACCTTCGTGAGCTACCTTTAATTCAATTTTCTTCTCTTAACTTTTTTTTTTCCTGTAATCCTTTATTAGTACCCGTTAAACTAATTTATCCTTTTGTCATTACAAGGGGTTAGGAAAAAATGCTTGGTAATTTGGTTGTACTTCTCACTGCATTGGCTCTGAATTTCTTCTCTTTAATTAGCAGAGAGAATTATTTATAACGGACCAGTATGCTGCTTACCACCTTCTTTAGTAAAAGTATTAATCCAGACTTGTTTCTTGAAAAAAAAAATAACGATTTTGGAAGCAAATGTTGAGGCAAAACCCATTTCTTTTTTTCTGTTTTCCTCGGTCACAAAATGGGAATGGATAAGAGGCTCGTGGGATTGACGTGAGGGGGTTTGTGGGGGTGGAGGGCGGGAGTTGTGGATGGGGTTCGTGGGATTGTTGCGTAGACATGCTGTGCCCTTTGAGTAGATTGTACTTGTGGAGTTTCAAATGAACTCTTTGCTGCCTTTTTTTTTCAATGCAGTATGCATTGATTAATCATGAAAGCTTTGATATACTAGCATTATTCTAATTATATTGCATGGCTACTCAAGATTAGAATTTCCTAATTCAATGAACATGACATGTAATTTGTTTCCATGCAAACAAAATTGAGAGTTCAACCACTCAATTTCTTTCAATGAAAATATGTGATAGTAGAGTTTAAGCCCCATTGATAATGAAATGATCTTAAATTTCTAAGAAATTATGCGAGAATTTATGAACAAATTAATTGCAAGCAAACAGATTTATTTTCATAAAATCAAATTTTCAAACATTCTTTTTACTACAATCAATAGCATAAAATGAGCTCATAATAAGTAATAAAGTAGTGGAAAATGAAAAAAAGAAAGAAAAATAAAGAAAAATCAATCCTCATATCGTTCAAAGGAGATGCAGTGCCCTTAAAGTAGATTGTCCTTGTGGAGTTTCAAATGAACTCCTTACTACCTTTTGTCTTCTAGGCAGTATGCATTGATTATCATGAAGGGTGTGATATACAATCATTATTCTAATCCTATTTCTTGGCCACTCAAGATTAGAGTTTCCTAATTTAATGAACATGACATGTAATATGTTTCCATGCAAACAAAATTGAGAATTCAACAACTCATTTATTTTCAATGAAAATAGGTGATAGTAGACTTTAAGCCCAGTCGATAATGAAATGATCTTAAATTTCTAAGAAATTATGCAAGAATTTATGAACAAATTGATAGCAAGCAAACAAATTGATTTTCATAAAATCAAAATTTCAACACATTTTCTTTTACTACAATCAATAGCATTAAACTAGCTCATAAGAAATAATAAATAAGTAGTTGAAATTGAAACATAATACAAAAATAAAGAAAAATAAATGCTCATACTGTTTGAAGGAGATGACTACCCTGTAATCAGGTAATCTCACTTATATTACACTAAGAGGTTTTGTGGTAGTAGGATTTGAGTAGAATTTAACTCAAATTATTCAAAATAGGAAAAATGGCATCTTTAAATCCTCCAAAATCTTAAATCCCATTTTTCTCTCGTTTTGCTCTAAGTCCCGAATTTAGTAAATTCAAAAATTGGGCATAAACCATATGTTCATCAAAAACTTGTTTTTTCCTTCGCACGCCATTGGTCACATTGACGACTAAACCTAAATATGGGGAAGAAGAACCAAGATTTCGTATTTTACGTTTATAATTCATAATTTAATATTTTTATTTTTAATAAATTTTGATAAATTTAAATTCACTAATATTAATAGGTATTAATTAAATAAGATAGATTAATTTGAATTTTAAATTAATATTAGTTAACTAAAATAATCATATTTAAATGCTTATTTAATTTTGGACCAGATGATATCCCAATTGAAGTATGAAAATTTTTAGGAGATTTGGGAGTTTCTTGGCTTACTAAACTCTTTAATATTATATTAAAAACTAAAAAGATGCCTAAGGAGTGGAGGAAGAGTATTTTGGTACCCATTTTTAAGAATAAAGGGGATGCACAAGAGTGTGCAAATTATAGAGGAATTAAGTTGATGTGCATACTTTAAAATTATGGGATAGGGTAATTGAACATCGGTTAAGACGTATTACATAGATTTCTTATAATCAATTTGGATTTTTTTCGGACAGGTCTACTATGGAAGCTATACATTTATTGAGAAGTTTGATGGAGAAGTTCAGAGATAATAAGGAGAATCTACATTTGATTTTTATGGATTTAGAAAAAGCTTACGATAAGGTTCCAAACGATATCCTTTGGAGAGTTCTTGAGAGGAAATGTGTTGATATGACTTATATTCAAGTCATTAAAGATATGTATACTAGAGCTGTTTATTGTGTTTGAACTGAAGGAGGATTGACCAAATATTTTCCTATTTGTGTTGGATTACATCAGGGATCGACTTTAAACCCATATGTTTTTGCTTTAGTTATGGATGGTCTTACTGGACATTTACAGGAGGATGTACCTTGGTGTATGTTTTTTGCTGATGATATCCTTCTCGTAAATAAGACGGGAGAAAAAAACCTAGGAAAAACTTGAATTATAAAGGCCTACATTGGAGTCTAAAGGCCTTCATTTGAGTAGAACTAAAACTGAATACATGGAATACAATTAGTAGTAGTAGCTCTAGTGACAAAAGTGTAACTTTGGGTGATCAAATTATTAAAAGGTATGAACGATTTAGATATTTCGGGTCTGTTGTTCAAAGTGATGGTGATATAGACGGAGATGTTAATAGTAGAATTCAAGTTGGTTGGTTGAAGTGGAGGAATGCTTCGGGCCTTTTGTGTGATAGAAATGTATCGCTTAGACTGAAAGGAAAATTTTATAAGGTGGTGGTGAGACCTGCAATGCTTTATGACGCTGAATGTTGGCCTTTAAAAGAGAAGCATAATACTAAGTTAAGTGTTGTCGAGATTGTTGACCTCATTTTGAGGACATTTCTCCTCTCCTTAGAGCCTAGGATCTAGATCTATGGTTTTCTATCGACTATCTTAGTGGACTAGAGTTGGGACCTACCCCTTTTTTAGAAATTCGAACCACTTCTTGATTTTCTTTTGGTGTCTCGCCTGGGTGGTCTCAAACAATTATCATTTGATCGAGTGATTAAGAACCGACAGGTGGGAAATCAAAGAGAGTTCCCAATAGGATCTCAAGCCATAGGAAAACCTCTTTTAGACTTTATCAACACACTCATACACAAAAAATACACAAAACCCACTAAGTTGCGTAAAGTCGAACTAGAATTGAGCTTAAACAGGGTGAAAATGTGAACTTCTCCGAACAACCTCTTATGACGAAATGGACTGCACCTGCGCATCTGGAACGTCAATTTTAGCTAGGAAAAATACCCATATTTTCATGATTCTGCATATTAGCAAATCACATGCAAATCGATGAATTCGTCCAAACGACTCTGGATGACAAAACAGACTGCATCGGCACGCACGGAACACCAATTTTACCCAGGAGGGATACCCACTTTGCTAGGCTTCCAAGCACAAATAAATTGCACGTTAGTTAATATACTTAAATAATATAATAAAACAAAATAATAAAAATAAAAAGAAATTCTTATTTTAAACCCCATTTCACCTAACCCGCAGCTCGTAGCCTCACCTCCCTTCTTCCCAGTCGCGACTCGATTGAAGCCTGACTCCCTCCCCCCTGGTGCCCTAGCTCCTGCGATCGGCTGCACCGGAGGCCGCCCGAGCAAAACCTTAGCTTCCGCGCTTCTCTCCTGTTTGCAGCCTAGACGCGCCTCGCCCCCTCGAACGCCGCTCGACCGAGTGGCTCGCCAATTGCGAGCTGCCTCCTGTCCGACCCTTCTCCTTCTCGAGGTCGTACTTCCTCCTTCCTAAATGTGATCTTTCCTCTCCGATACCTCATCCGACCGCTTCACAGGGTATAACCCTTCCCTTTTTCCTGTGGCTATAAAAAAACCCACATTGGGGAGTTGTGGAGGTTGGCCGAAATTCCTGGAGAGAGGGAGGTGCTGCCATTTTTTTTTCTGGTTGATTTATCTTGTGTGTGTGCTTGAAATATTTTTGGAGTTCTGTTTTCTCTTGGGTAAAGCCTGAGAGGAGAGGAAGTTGAAAATTTGGAAAGAGAAGCGAGGAGAAAGAGTTGTTGCATCTTTGGTTGCTTATTGTTGGATCTCTATTAGTCGTGCGCATTCGTTGCTTTATTCTCGAGGTTTTTAGGAGACTTGTGCTTTTGCATCAAGGTTCTTAAGGGAGGTGTTGCTGATTTTACTTTATTAGGCTTATTATTGAGTTTGCTTTGAATCTGCATCAAATGTAATCCTCTTCCTCCTTTCTTCAAGCATTTGAAGGAATTATCTGTTTTATTCTACTTTCATGCCTTTGGTTTAATGTGCTCATAATTTATAAAGATGTGTTTAAGCAATTTTGCTCTGATGATTTCTTGCCTGGTGATATGAGTAATCTTTCTAATATGTGTCACTTCGAATTGCCCCTGAATGCATTTTTTAAAATAAATTTTTTTCTTCTAATCTACATCACTTGGAATTGCTCCTGAATGCATTCTCTAATGCACTTGGAATTGGGAAATTTCGGTCACTTTAAGCACTAATTGAGTTTAATGTTAAGAAGGAGAATGACTATAGAATTGGTGAGCTGGAACATATGAGCAAGATGCACAAATTAAAAAATACATTTTATGGAAAATGTGAAGGATGCTAGGGAGGCTTGCACAACAAAACTATATAAAAAAAAAGAGCTCAGATTTTTTCTTGAATTCGGGCTTAGTTTTGGCTCATTGTGGCCGTCTTCTTTGCTCGAATTGCATGTTGGGTGAAATTTTATTTTTTTCGGATTTCTTGGGGGCCTATTTTGAGGTCTTTGTTTTGCTCTATGCTGCTGTTTACCTATTTGAAGTACATGTTAGATGGAATATTGATTTGGGGCTTGATGTTGGTTCTCTATTATTGCTGCTCTTGTTTGAAATGCATGCCGGAAGAAATCTTTATGTTGAAGAATTATTTTGGTTGCCCTGTTTTTTGTTATTCCCTTATTCGAATCACATGTTGAATGAAATGATTTGTGACTTGATTTTTGAGCTCTCAATTATTGTTACCCCTGTTTGGATTATATGATGGGTGCAAATTTTGGATTTTAAAGCTTTGAGGAATTTGCTTTATGGTGGCTCGATTTTGGCCCCTTGCTAGGTTCGGTCTCTTTATTGCTGGGTTTTGCGAATCTTTTGTTTGTCATTTAAGACTGCGATGCTGGAATCATTTGGGACTATTTTGGCCTGTTTTGGGGCTGCAGTTTTTGCTCCGTTTGGGCTGCCATTTTGACACGTTTTAATGAAGTTTTGACG
>NEWO01000012.1:459460-527874 GCA_003013225.1 Phalaenopsis aphrodite | reverse complement strand
CCGGTCATTTAAGATGTAATTAACTATAGGGGCTTGCCCTATAGGGAACTTGGAATCCGGGTAAAATAAACCCTATCTAATCCTCATATTAGATAGGGGAACTTGTTGGCCTCATATAAAAGGTTTCGCAGACCGAACAAATGTCACAAACTCCTTACTTTAGATGGTTGAGCCTATTGTCAAGTGATATGCTTATACTTCGGGATAGTGAATTACTTGTGATATCGCTCTCAGCTATCCAAATTATTCATTATGTGAGACTCGTTTGGTCTCATCTATTTTAAATTAAAATATTACTTTCAAAAATCATATTTATATTAAAACTATTTTCATATTTACAAAAATCATCACTTTTTTCAAAATAACGACCGACGGAGATGAGAATGATTAGGTGGATGAGTGGCTTTCCACCTAGAGATAAAATGCGAAATGAATATATCCATGATAGGGTTGGTG
This sequence comes from Phalaenopsis aphrodite, assembly GCA_003013225.1. Taxonomy (NCBI): domain Eukaryota; kingdom Viridiplantae; phylum Streptophyta; class Magnoliopsida; order Asparagales; family Orchidaceae; genus Phalaenopsis; species Phalaenopsis aphrodite. The sequence goes on along the minus strand of NEWO01000012.1, from coordinate 527,418 downwards.
TAGCTCTTGTGACAGACAAAATTAGATAAAGTCGTCTTATAGATGGTTTGGTCACATTAAGTGTTGACCATCTGATGATTCGATTAAGAGATTAGATGTTCTAGATTCGACTTATGTTAAGAAAGTCAGAGGTAGACCTAGGAAGACTTTGACTTATTGTATAAAAATGATTTTAAATTATTAGAACTAAATGAAAATATGATACTAAATAAGATGCAATGGAGAAAAAAGATTCATGTAGCCGACCCCACGTAGTGGGATTAAGGCTTTGTTGTTGTATAAATTATCGTGCTCAAGTATTTAATGAATGATGATAGACATGCAGTGCCCTTAAAGTAGATTGTCCTTGTGGAGTTTCAAATGAACTCCTTGCTGCTTTTTTTTTTAAACAGTATGCATTGATTATGATGAAATGTCTTATGTACTAGCATTATTCTAATCCTGTTGCATGACTACTCAATATTAGAGTTTCCTAATTCAGTGAACATGACATGTAATATGTTTCCATGCGAACAAAATTGAGAATTTAACAACTCAATTTCTTGCAATGAAAATATGTGATAATAGAATTTAAGCCCAATTGATAATGAAATGATCTTAAATTTTTAAGAATTTCTACAAGAATTTATGAACAAATTGATAACAAGCAAACCAATTGATTTTCATAAAATCAAATTTTCAAGACATTTTTTTTTAATTTAATCAATAGCATTAAACTAGCTCATAATAAATAATAAAGTAGTAGAAAATGAAAAAAATACAAAAAAAAAGAAAAAGAAAAATCAATTCTCATATTGCTCAGAGGAGATGAGTAGCATGTAATCAAGTAATCTCCCTTATATTGCGCTGAGAGGTTTTATGGTAGTAGAATTTGAGCACAATTTAACCCAAATTCTGCAAATAGCAAAAAATGACATCTTTAAATCATCAATAATCGTAAATCTCATTTTTCTCTTGTTTTGCTTTAATTCACGAATTTTGTAAATCCAAAAATTGTGCTGATTTAACTTAAATCCATATGTTCATTAAAAACTTATTTTTTCTTCGCATGCCATTGGTCGCATTGACACCTTAACCTAAATATGGGGAAGAAATACAAGGATTTTGTATTTTATGTTTATAATTCATAATTTAATATTTTTATTTTAAATAAATTTTGATAAATTTAAATTCAATAATATTAATAGGTATTAATTAAATAAGATATATCAATTGGAATTTTAAATTAATATTAATTAACTAAAATAATAATATTTAATGGTTAGTTAATTTGGTTGAAGATAAATTATTGTGTTTAAGTACTTTACGAATGATCGTAGACATGCAGTGCCCTTAAAGTTGATTGTTCTTGCAGAGTTTCAAATAAACTTCAGAGTTTCAAATAAACTTCTTACTACCTTTTTTTTTCTAGGCATTATGCATATGCACAAGCACTATTCTAATCCTATTGCTTGGATACTCAAGATTAGAGTTTCCTAATTCAATGAACATGACATGTAATATGTTTCCATCCAAACAAAATTGAGAATTCAACAACTCAATTAGTTTCAATGAAAATAGGTGGCAGTAGACTTTAAGCCCGATTGAGAATGAAATGATTTTAAATTTCTAAGAAATTCTGCAAGAATATATGAACAAATTGATAACAAGCAAACAAATTGATTTTCATAAAATCAAAATTTCAACACATTTTTTTTACTGCGATCAATAGCATTAAATTAGCTCATGAGAAATAATAAATTAGTAGAAAATAAAAAGAAATAAAAATAAATAAAATTAGATCCTCATATCATTCGAAAGAGATGACTACAATGTAATCAGGTAATCTCACTTATATTACAATAAGAGGTTTTATGGCTGTAGGATTTGAGTAGAATTTAACCCAAATTATGCAAAATATAAAAAATGACATCTTTAAATCCTCCATAATCGTAAATCCCAATTTCCTCTCATTTTTCTTAAACTCCTCACAGGCCCGGTTTGACAAATTCACAAAGGTGGTAGCGAACCATGATTTTACTCGATCTCAATCTGATCACACTAGGGGTGTCAATTCGGGTCGGAGGGTCGTGTTCGGGTCCGACCCGAAAATGACCCAATCCTAATCGGGTCAACACGAGCCCGACCTAAATAATAAACGGGTCGAATTATCTGACCTGAACCTGGCTCGAGAAATATTTGGGTCAACCCAAACTCAGATTTTTCGAGTCGGGTACGAGTCGTGTTGGCATGTCGGGTCAATTTTTGACATCTAGGGATGTTAATTTGGTCAGCGGTTCGGGTTTGGGTCCAACCCAAAAATAAACCGACTCGAATTAAGTTAACCCGAACCCATCCCGAATAATAAATATGTCGAATTCTTTGAACCGAACCCAACTAAAAAAATATTCGAGTCAACCCGAACTCGAATTTTTCTTGTCGAGTTTGAGCCGTATTAACATTTTAGGTCAATTTTTGACACCCCTAGATCACACTATCTTCTGTCAGCATTCATGCAATGGCTAAATTGCTATCCTTGTCGTCTATGTCGACGATACCGTGCTCACACATAATAATCTACTAACATTAGAAACTTTGAAAGGCTTTTTAGCTACAAAATTTGAAATGAACGACTTGAGATCTCTCTGGTACTTCTTTGACATAGAAGTTGCTTGGTCATCTCGAGGGATTTGTCTGTCTTGGCGCAAATATGTACTTGACATGTTAAAAGAGAGCAGTCTTCTGCTGTGCAATCGGAGGTTGTTTCGATGAATATCAATGAAAACTTAGCTGATGTTCCCTATGTTATTGTGAACATGACTCACTACCAACGCCTTATGGAGAAACTCATCTACCTCGCCCACACACGCCCCAACATATGTGGCACAGTTAATATTGTAAGTCAATTCTGCGTGATCCATATGAGCACCATCTCCAAGCTGTCCACCGCATTCTCCATTATTTACGAGACACGCCAGGCTCAGGTTTGCTTTTCTCTTGTCACTCCTTTCGTTCTATTGTTGTTTGCACAGAAGCAGATTGGGCCTGGTCTGTCTATGACCGGCGATCTACCTCCGGGTACTGCTCATTTGTATGAGAAAATCTTATCATGTGGAAAAGTAGAAAGCAATCGATAGTTACCCTGAGCAGTGTTGAAGCTGAATTCCGGTTCATGTCCTTAGGGATCTGTGAATCTTTCTTGTTACGCATATGTAGGCCGACCTCAGTCCCACTACAATTGTTCTGTGACAATAAGACTGCTATTAACATCGCTCACAACCCGGTCCAACATGTTTTACTAAACATGTGGAGATTGACAAACTCTTCAATAAGGAAAATCTGGAGTCCGGGAAAATTTGCATTTCTTTTGTGCTCTCCAGTGGTCAGCTAGCGGATATCCGCTCTAAGAATCTTTCTTGACAGCTGTTCGATGACTTCAAATTTAAGTTGAACATGACAAACATCTATGTTTCAACTTGAGTGAGAGTATTAGACGTATGTAGAGATTTGTATTAAATGCAGGGATTTGTATTAATTCCTACATTATTCCTTTCTTATTTCTCTATGTGTAGTTTTTCTTTTCCTATTTCTATTTGTTCTAATGTCCTTGTAATTGGGTATATATATGAACTCCCTTTCTATCAATAAAATTCAAGTTGGTCTATTCAAAAAAGCGTGCTGGAGATTTTTTTTTTCTTTTTACATAATTCCAAGATTGTTGCTCATTGCATCAAATCCACACCAAAGAGAATAAAGAAAATAAAAGAAAAGAAGATAAAGAAAATAAATTTTGTTTTTTTATTCAAGTGAACTATTTGACTCATAATATAAAACCTCTTAACATCCATTTATCTTTCTAAGACGGTTGTTTGCTTTTCACCTAATCATTTGGCTTTTTTAATGATGTTCGCGGTTTTATCTACCCATCTAGAAGAGAAAAATTGGAACAGGCATTTTATATCAATTAAAAATATATTTAGTGGTAGCCAACGGTGAATATACTTTCTATTACAAGGCACTTTGTTTGAGTTTGGTTCACATTTCTTATTTGAAGTCTTTTCTGTTGCATTTAATCTTATTTTTTCTGCTTTAATTGTGATATGTTGCATTTTTCTTTTGGATTTTAAGCTGTATGCTAAGGAAGGACTGCAAACTTGTTTGGTAATACATTCACAAGATATTATTACTGTTGAGCAGCTGATGGGTTGCACAATTGGAGATTTTCCTACCATGATTTCAGAGAATCTATTTGCTGTTCAATTGCGAACAAGTAAGGTAATAAGATATTTTCTATCTTTTTCAAATGGTTAACGTACTAAAATTTTGCACGATATAGTTGATGATGCTGATTATGAGGAATTTTTTCTTCTAAAAAGTGTAGATGCTTCTTGAACCTCTTGATCGAATGAAGAAAGTAGATGCTCGTATGAATTTAACTCAAGGAATTCTTGAAGGGGTGGGTATGCAAGCAGTGGACTTATGACTGTCACGCAATAACTTTTCTAGCTTCCTCATTTACGTTTTGTTTCCAAAGATGGTTAAGGGTGAAGAAATTGGAGATAAGTTGAAGTTTTTCATGATTTTGCCGTGACTGGGCTTCGGCGTATTTCAATTTCTTTGTTTCTTTCTTCGTCATGCCTTATCAAGCAAATTAAGTTTAAACGTGAATAACTTCTTCTATGTAATAGGTAGTAGGAGAAGAACTTGGTGTTCTTCCAGGGATGGATTCTATCTTTTCATTCTTAGCACTTCAAAAATATGGAAATCTGTTTTCAAGAGGGAGGGATTACTCAAAGAAAGAGTTTGACATTGTTATATACGATGGTAGTAGTTCTGAGGATACATTGCGATTGGTTGGTGCAACTGAAAGAGTAAGGTAGGGGTCCTATGTTTGATGGGAACTATGTAAGGAACCTTCTTAGCTCAAGATGATATTTTGTTGCTGCAGATGGTATCTAAAATATATTCGGAACATAGCCGAGAAGACAGACATTGGAAGACTGACTGCCCCCTCCTTCTTGAGGCTAGTATACGAATCTGCTGCGATAAATCCAGGGTCAGTGGAAGGGAAAACAAGTACTGATATATGGAATGAGATTGAACAATTTCTAGAGGTTTTATTTTTGTTTATATTCCTTTTTTTTTAGGATTAAATCTTCTTTTGTTAAGTATTAGAATCCATGTTTGAGTAGGAATAAATAATGCAGGAAGCGTCAGCATATTTTCGCGACTCTTCAAGGTTTAGATGTTACCTTCTGATGGACCCAAGCAGACCGTTGTCAGTCATATCTGCTTTACGCTATTGGGGTTGTGCAATACAAGCTGGGACTAATATTTATGGTGCATTTGGCTTTGCCCTGAAGTTTTCCTCTGCAACGCAGGAAACAGTAGAGAGAATGTCTCCTTTGTCTTTTGCTCTGCTTCCATTTATTTCCTCTTACTCCTCTTTAGATTGGGATGAAATCCTCAACTCTTTTAGCAAAGATGCAAGCAACCTGCTTCTTGGTAATACGATTTCTCTTCATTCATTAGTATTATTTGATCACAAACAAAAGTCTGTTACCCTTTTTCTTCCTGGCTTCAACAAATCTGAGATCAAGTTGTACCAGGTAAATCCGGTTTCTTTATTAAACTTTTCACTCTTTACTGTTACTTTTTGACTAATTTCAAGCGTCAATTGTGTTTGTACATGTTGACTTACCATGTACTGTTCTTTACTGCAAACAACTTATAAGCAGATTATTTCTCCGTTTTAGCATTGTCTTATCGGTTCCACTCATATATTTAATGTATATTGTGTTTGATGCTTAATGTCATATTTTCTGAGAAAGATGCTGTGATACAAAATTCTCAGCATATTAGTTTATGAAGCATTAAGGTATTCTATTATGTAGTGCTTTTATTAATCAAATCATTGTTAACTGATATATTTTTGAAGTATTTAAATTAACGTGAAAATTAATTTCCACTAATCTATAATGAGACATCAATGCTTGCTAAATTAATATATTGCTTAGGACTTAATTTTGGGTACTTTTACTTGTTTTATGTTATTGGAGGCTTCTTTTTTTATATTCTACTTGATGGGGTGTTGTATTCTGTGCTCTCCTGAAATTGGTATCTTTGTAGCTTGTTTAGGACTAGGTGATGGCTCTCCCTAGGCTTCTGCCTTGCCGGTGTCTTCAGTAGTTGTTCTCTAATTTGTTGTCAGCCCAGATACCCGATGAACCTTTTTAATACCTTCTCAAACTCTCATGACTTCACATATTCTCTTCCTCTTACGATTCCACAACCTTTCCTTGTTAGATCTGATTCGTGAACACCTTTTATGACTCCTAGAATGGTGTCGTTTGATATCAGAGTTAAAGCTTAATTTCAATTCGTAACCTAACCTTAAACCTTCAAATTCTAGTCTTTTTATCTCCACAAAAAAAATGTTCCTACACTCACCACCTAAACATATACTGTAGACCAACCTTAGATCAACAATCTTACCCCAATCAAAACCCCTAAAGTGAGGGGAAAGCCATCATTTCATTGAGGAGATGCCCTCAAAAAGATGTTATGAGGTTTATAATAGGATATGCATCATAAAATCCTCCAATTACAGTGGAGACTCATTGATTTTTAAAGGAGACGACGCATGTAAGTCACCCACATTAATAACTCAGATAGAGAAGATAAAATTCTTTTCTCCAAGAAGTCTAAAGCACCGAAGTGCTGATACTGCGTCAATTTGCTATTGAGTTTATGAGGAGAGATGGCGTCTTAGGAGTGAATATTGATTTATTGAATTTTGGCAGTCATATGAATAAATTCATTTTGTAGCTCCAAACTTTGGAACGGGTCTTTGACTATGAGGATGTTGTGAAGCTATCTGCGATTAAGTTAAAGAACTGTGTTTCCTTGTGGTAGGAAAAATTGAAGCGTCTGCACTAGCATTAGGGAAAAGATGGTATCTCGACTTAGTCTAAGATGAAGGAGATGTAAAACAAGCACTTTTCAACTCACTATAGACAAAATATTATTTTGAGATTTCATCATTTGCAATATGAACTATCAGTAGAGGAGTGCATCGCTATTTTGAATAGCTTTTGTTGAAATATAAATTTGTGGAGTTAGAGGAGAGATATATGGGTGGATTGAGATTATCCATTAGAAATATGGTACAATTACAACCCTATTAGACTTTACAAATGTCTTGATTCAAAACATTAGCTTCAAAGGTGGATAAGTTGCACAACAGTATCAGATCCACTCCACCATTCAAATAGGGATTGACCATATTCGTGCAGTATGAACATATTAACTAGAGTGTCCACATTTTCCCATCATGAGGAGAAGCTAATGCAGGTGGAAAAAATGACCAAGTCGACTAGCACTTCCCAAAAATTTTAGCTGGGAAGTGTTCAAGTGTCATGGATACAAGCACATTGCATTCAATTGCCCAAACATGAGAGTCCTTTTTTTTACTGAGTAGGGTAGAAGAAGCAAATTGTAGAGACTCAGGAGAGGAGGAGAATGAAGAGAAGTGCCAACTACTCACAGATGATGGTGAAATGCTTGTGGTTTGATGAATTCTTCAGACCAAACCCAAGAGAGATGAATATTGACTTAGATATAATATATTTCATACCCGTTGTATTGTAAAGGGGAATGTATGCAGTAACATCATAAAAGAAGATTGTCGTGAGAATGTGATGTCCACACAAATGGTGGATGGATTGAATCATTATCTAGAAGCATTCCCAACTATATTTTTTGACTTGATTGAAGAAGGTGAATGAGATTGGTGTTACAAGAGATTTCCAGTACAATTTTTCATCGGATAGAAGCTACATGATTATGCATGGCGTGAGATCTTGCCTATGGATGCATGTCACATTTTATTAGGCCGACCTTGATAGTATGATTGGGGTACACTTTATAATGGTCACAAAAATACTTTTTAACTTGTCAAAGACAAATAACATATTATACTTTCACCCTTGGCTTCTGCATGTCTTAGGTGTCATCATTTGTTCTCCTTGTTTTAGCCTAGATAGCCGTTTCTTCTTTAATCCCTTCCAATCTCCGTCAGCTTCGCATATTCTCTTATCTTGCTATTCCGCAACCTCTCATTGCTAGAGCCGATCCTTAAACACCTTTTAGAAATCCTAGATAGGTGTCAATATCAAGGATATGTTAAAAATAGTTTTAGGCATTTTATATAGAATATGAATGAGCGAGAATTAAAAATGCCAATGCCAAATAGTTAGGAGAAGGATAATGATGATAGTGATATAGACAAAATTAGGTGTTTAGATATACCAGGAAAAGGGATATTACAATGATGTCAATGAAGCTTTCATCAGTTTTAAAATACTAATTTTGTTTTGGAAAGTTGAAATTTTAGCCAGTAATCCATTTTATTGTTTGAATGGTTACCATTTAAATAAAAATACCAAGTTTCACGTTGAGTTAAAGTGAATTTATAATCTTTTATAAGTTGAGAATTGGTATCAAGGCACAATCATTGGCCGACATCTTCGCGGGTTTTACTCTTGATGGAGCAAATGTAGAAACAACTTTAGTAGGCAGCTTATGGACTTTATATATTGATATGGTTTTAAGCAGTCAATGTATTGGAATTAGAATGGTATTGAAGTTTCTTGTTGGAAATATGCTAACTCACATAGTGAAAATATACTTTCAAATCACCGCAAGGGAGGTATGAAGTGTTAATCATGGGGTGATGATTTGTTGTTGGAGTTACGGCGAAGCATTTAATTTCTTATTCAGATTCATAGCTGATTGTCAATCTGAGTAAATGGACAATATAAAGCAGGAAAAGAAAATTTGTAAGGATGTCTTCTTAATGCTATTATTGAAATTAGAAAAATATGAATACTTTTGAATTGAACAGATTCCTGGAACAAAACTAGCTTGCCTACCTACTTTTTAAATTTGGAAATCTAGGCGGTAGGTCAAATCAGAATTATCTCGTTTGAGTATCGAAGAAGCTGATATTATGGATGTTGACAGTCAAATCATGCCAAGTTGGGTAGATTTATTGAATACTAAATCAAGAGCCATCGTGGCTATTTTGACTGATTTCAGGAGATTTAAAGCTGAATTGTGCATTATTTGCTCATTGAAGACAAGTTATTTAGGAAGTCAGCGATTTCTCGGATGTATGCAAGGAAATGAAATTCCTGAAATTCTCAAGGACATTTATTTACGAGACTGCATTAGTAATTTAAGAGGAAGAATTTTTGCAAAAATTATTTTAAGACTGATTTTGACTAATTTTAGAAAATGTGTCAGAAGATTTTCTTAAACTAATATCTCTAGCAAAAAAAATTGGTTCCAATGCAACACCTATCATTTCACAAATTACAACCTTTTCTAATCCTTTTCTATTTGGCGTTTAAGGAGTGAACTCTTTCCCCCCTTTAAAAGGCTAAAGAAAGTTCATATGGTCATAATTGGCTACTTCAAAAAGTGGATTGTGGCAATAGCATTAGCTGAAATTATTGTAGAGGCTGTGTGCAACTTTATCTGCACGTAAATAATTAGTCACTATGTGCTTCTCAAGTTGATTATTACTGATAGTCTACCACAATTCTCATTTAAGAAGTTTAAAGGTTCTTGTCAAAATCAGAAAATTCAACTAAAATTTGCTTGAGTTCAGAGAATTCAACTCAAATTTTCTTGAGTCCATCTTCCAAAAACAGACAAAAAAGGTGTCAAAATAAGTAAACTCTAAATCTTCAGTTAAAAAAGATTTAGTTACTGAAGGCAAGAGGATTGAAGTTTTGCCATTAGTTCTTTGGGCTTTAAGGCGATTTCATTGTTGGTCACTGGGTAAACTTCCTTTACGTTATCACATGGCATAGAAGTGACATTGCCCGAGTATAATTTGCGTAGTCAATATGTAGTCATTGTCGCAATTTTGTAAGGATAAATTGATGAATAGAGAAATTTAAATAAAGAAGCAACGAAGACTGTGCGAGATTTATTTGAAAAACATATAATTTAGTCATCCATGAAAAAGAGATCAAGAGAAAGGCGGAAAATTTTACAATTTAAATCTCGAAGAAAAAAACAATTTACGTTGAAAATGTAGTCCTTAAGATAATATTCAAATAACTCGACAATTATTACTTGAAAATTAGGTTTCATTTGAGAAGGATTATATATCCTCAGCAAAAATCAGAATATCAACGATAAATACAACGACGAAGCGATTCAGGTAAAGTTTGAAGACTATATTCATCAAATTCATAAAAGCAGGAAGGGCATTACTTAATCCAATGATATAGCTGTTGACCTCATTTTTGAGGTCATTACTCATTTTCTTAGGATCCTAGGATCTAGCTCTAGAGGTTTCTATTGACTATCCTAGAAAACTAGAATTGAGACCCACCCTTTTTAGAAATTCCAACAATTTCTTATTTTTCTGTGATGTCTAGCATTTATGGTCTCAAAACCATCATCTTATGGACAAACGGTTAAAGGCTATTGTGTGGAGGCTCAGAGAGAAGTTCTCAATAGGATTTCAAGCCCTAGGAAAACCTCGTCAGGACTTTATCGTCACATACACTCACCAAATGCACAAAATTTACAAAATTGCACGAGGTCGGACTTCAATTGAGCCTAAAGGACGGATGAAAATGTGAACTTCTCTGGACGACCTCCGAAGACAAAATGTACTGCGCCAACGCGTCCGAGACACCAATTTTGATAGTAAAAGTCACCCATATTGCCATATTTCCGACACGAGAAAATTTACACGCAAACAATAAATTCGTTAAAATGACCTCCGATGGCGAAACAGACCGCGCTAGTGCGTCCAGAATGTCAAAAATACATAGAAAGGACATCCATATTCGATATGTCACGACAAATGAATAAAAAAAATTAAATATTTCTTATAACTTTATACCTAAATTATAGTTAAAATTAAAACCTAAGTCTTATTTATGTGTTTCACCCGCATGCTCCCTCCCTTTGTTCGAACCCACTCACGGGTTCGAATAGAGCTCACGCTCGATTCTCCCTCTCGCGTCCGTGCCCTAGCTCCATGGCGGATCCACGCTGCCGTCTGCTTTCCGTTGCTTCCCCTTCTCTACGTGGCATGACAACCGTTCGACTCTCCAATTAGGAGAGTCGTGCTAGCCGACGGTCTTTCTACTCGAGGCAACAACCGTTCCTCTCCTTTATTCCGTCGTTTCTTTCCCTTTTCTCCATTCGTCGGCTAGGGCGGCAAGGAGGTGGTTTTCCCTTTTTTCGTTTCTCTAGCTATTGGCTTATGGTGGAGGATTATTATGGGAGGTGGTTGAAAATTTTGAGAGTAAAAAAAAGGAGGTTGTGTTTTCACTGTTTGAAGTTTTTAGAAAAGAAAATTCTGCCAAAATCCTTTCTAAACTACGTTTTCATGCGCTGGGAGTGTGGAGCATTCGTTGGTGGCTGTTTCTCGAAGCTTTGGGAGAAAGGCCTTGTCGAAATTTCTGCTTGACTAGCTTTTTATGTGCTGGGAGCTTAAATGATTTGTTGGTTGCTACTTTCTTGAAGCTTTTAGAAGGAGGATTTCTGTGGGAGGCATTTTATTGGATCTGTCTTACTTCTTTTTGCTTTAAATCGGCATGAAGAGGTATTTATCTTCATTCCTCTGATTTGCAACATTTCCGATGGCATCTAAAAATACTTCTTTGCTCTTTTCAAGCATGTGAAAGCTTCTTTGGGCTTAATGTGTTCCACGGGTGTGGCATTCTCCTGTTTCCTAACTCTAAGGCATGGTTTTATGCATGTTAAAATATGATGCGTTGCTTGGATTGAGACATTAAGCGGGTTTATTTTGTTTCTTAAAAAAAAGAAAGATAAAAAAAAGGGAAGGGAAGAAAGATGGAAGATGTTTCGGCTAGCCTTGGTATGGAGAGGTTTGATAGAGCTTGTTACTTTGCCCTCATTCAATTAATTTCTTGGCTTTGATGTTTGCTCTTTTAATCACTTCATATTCACAAATGGTAGCATGACATGTGGAAGTAAAAATCTAGGCCTGTTTCGAGATTTGAGCATGGATTCTTGCTAAGTTTAGTGAGAAATGAAGCATACATGGGCTGTCTTCTTTTCTTTCTCAGCTCGAAATATATGATGAATGAGGTTTCTTTTTAAAAATTTTTAGCTTTTATTCTATGGAATGCATGCTAAAAAAAAAAACAATGTTAAAGCTTTTCTTATACATATTTTGTTCAAATGGAGGTTGGAATTAGTTTCAATGCTAAATAACATGTTGGCATTAGGAACTTGTTTATGCTTATTCGTTCATGTTACTTGCTGCAGTTTGGAACATATATTTGTTCTAATACATAGGAATATAAGGCTCTAACGGATTTGGATTTGATGGCCATGTTTATCCCATCTTGTTGGGTACGATTTGGATCTTTTTGGAATAGATTCATGCTGGAAAGGCTAATCTCTGTTTTTCTTTTCTTGTTGGGTGCGGTTTTGATCTCTTTGAAGAGGGAAAATGCTGGAAATTTTGTTTTGTTTTGACCCATTTGTTGGGTGCCATTTTAGTCTTTTGGAAATGGAAAATGCTGGAAATTTTACTTTATTTTTCCCATGTTAGTAAGCTCGGTTTGGCTCTTTAAAGTTGGATCTTTATTGAAAAAATTTCTCTGTTTATTAGCTCATTTGTAGGGCTCGGTCTTAGCTTCTTCTAGGCTGAATTTAGTTGAAAGATTTTACACTATTTTAACCCATTTGCTGGGCTTGGTTTAACTCTTGTCTGAACTAGGCTTGTATTATTTGTTGGGCTGGTTTGGTGGCTGTTTTGTTCCTCTTTCTAGCTATGCCCGTAAGCTTGTTTGTGGGTTTGTTTGGGGTTGGTTTAATGACTGTTTTGTTCCTCTTCCTAGCTCTATCGGTAAGCTTGTTTGTGGGCTTTTTTGGGGTTGGTTTAATGGCTGTTTTGTTTCTCTTCCTGGCTCTACTCGTGAGTTTAAATGTATAGTTGCTATATTCTACAAAATCTGAAACTATTGGGTAGTTTATTTACAAAAATCTGAAATGCATGATAGGTGGAATATTGGTTTGAGGCTCTATGTTCATTCCCTATTATTGCTATGTGTTTTCCCATTTGTTGAGGCTTGGTTTTGACTCTTTTGAGCTGGATAAAGGCTAAAAATATTTCTCTGTTTTCCCCATGTATTGGACTTGATTTAATTTAAATGATAATCTGTTTTCCGGCTCTTGTGTTTGGCTTGGATTTAACTTTCTTCTCATTTCCTCTAGATGTGGGCCTTCTCCTTTAGTTCTTTTAAGATTGAAGATGTTTGATTTGGGATTGATTTTTTCTTTCATTGTCCCCGGCCACAAATCTTAATGTGGTGAATTTTCACCTTTGCTGTGAAGGTCAGTTCATTGATTGTGTGTATCGTACTTGGAGCACTTTCTAGTGGTATGTTTGGGCTACATTTTAAAGTTTTATTCGCCACATTCTGAAGCTTTATTCGTGAAGGTTTAAATTACATTTTGAGGCTTTTAAAACTACTTTTTGAGATTGATTCAGTCATTTTTTAACGAGTTTTAAACGCTTTTAGGCCGACACACTTACTATTTTACTCTAGGCTTTATTGATTTGACTTTGTTTTAAAAGTGGATTGTCATCTTTTTCGTTTGTTTTGTTTTTTTACGGTCAAGTTAAAAATGAGAATTTTTCGATTTAATATTTTCGGAAATGATTCATGGTCTTAAAGAAAATATGAAGAAAATAGAAATGGAGAGAAAATTAAAAATGAAATTTGGTCTGCTGAGATGATAGAAACATAAAGAGGAGATATGATAACAAACCATTTACCATTCCTTTTGCACAAGAAAAATGAAATTGTAATTGTAAGAATAGTTGAGAGTTGGAAGAAAGTAAGAGTTTAAATGACGATTAGAAGCATGGATTGAAAGATCAGTAGACTTGCATTTAGGCTCCTTAAGCTTTGAATAAACTTAAACCCGATTGCTTTAACTAGGATTGAAGCACATTTCACAATCTTTTTGCTAAAATTATAGGTTTACCCCTAGGTCTTAGGAGCCTGATAGCGAGTTAAGCTTGATCTGAAGATGTTCGAGGATTAGTTGAAAGACACTTAATTGAAGATAAACACTTTGGAACACTTCAGGCTCAAACTAAAATATAGGCTTCCTAGGTCTTAGGAGCACGCCCTGAGAGAGAGTTCATTGTCCTAATTTTCAAATGAACCTAAGAAGCCAGACATCTGACCCTAGTTCATAAGTTAATTAGGACACTAGACACGAATGTGCACTAGGTTGTGGTTCATGACTAATTTAATTAAATCAAATAACAAAATTCTTGCCTTAACTTGACAAAAAAAGAAACCCAATGCTCTGAGATTTGAGCTTGAATCTTACACTCAGATCCTAATGGCAATTGGGGACATTCCCAATTTCACATATAAATCTTCTATTCTTGGTTATTTATATGTGATATTGTGTTTTGTTTTGTTTGTTTGTCTGTCTTTTTTCTACGATTTGTCGGTTTTCTCGAGTTTTTCAGGTCGTGCTTTCTCCTGTTTACACATCACATACTAGCTAAGCTTAAAAGAGCAACAATCCTCTCAACTATATATGTTTAATTTACATTACAACATTTTATTTCACAGCATGTTATATTGTTCTCGTAGCCTGTTATACTGTTTTCCTAGTATGTTATACTGTTTTCCTGGCATGTATATTGTTCTCCTAGTTTGTCATACTATTCTTCTAGCATATATTATTTCTTTCTTCTTTTATATCACATGTTTTATTTGCTTTGATACACACTATACCTTAGTATAAGAAAACCTAGTGGTTATATATAAGATTAACAACAAACTTGGAGGTGCTACAACGATGAGCTTGGAGCGAACATCGTGGGCAACACGACGAGGAAGAACTTTAAGATGAATCTGCAATATCAAAACACATTCACATCACCTATCACCCTCTTTATTTTAAATAACAACCCATATGAGCACCTTTTAAGCTTTTTGCACAACCCTGTTGTGTAATTATAAGTCCTAACACTTAAGGATTCCGAGGTTACCGTCCGGTACGGTGTAAATCCTCATATCTTTTTAGGCTATTTGCACGATCGGATATCGTGCCAATATAAGTCCTAAATTCTAAATAATTTGCAGGATTAAATATCAAATAAACATCATGTTAAGAAAAAACATAAAGCCAAACAACAAGATAGTTGGGAAGTCACCGGGGTTTTTCTCTGGATCCGTGATATCCCATACTCTTCATTCCTTTGGATTCCTTAAAATAACTGTCCTTATTTTGAGCCATTCCCATTTTATCTTTCAATGTCCAATCTTGTAAACCTAAACTTTGAAATCTTGAAGTCAAAGTCACTAATCTTAATCGAGAGTTTTCTTAAGTGACCCAAGTCATTTAAGATGTAAATAACTATGGGGGCTTGCCTCTATAGAGAAATTCGAACCCATGTAAAATAAACCCTATCTAATCCTCGCATTAGGTAGGGGAACTTGTTGACCTCATATAAAATATTTCGCAGACCAAACAGATGTTACAAATTTTTTAGTTTAGGTGATTGAGCCTACTACAGGTGATATGTTTATTTTTCGGGATAAGTGTATTATTTGTGGTACCGTGCTTAGTCACCCAAACTATCCAAAATGTGAGACTCGTTTGGTCTCAACTATTTTTAAATCAAAATGTTACTTTCAAAAATCATATTCTTATCAAAACTATTTTCCTATTTTTCCTATATTTTTCAAAACCAAAATTAAAATGGCCGACAATAGCTTGAAAATTATAATAACCATATCGAGACCAAAAGACTGTCTTAGGTACAACTTTACTCTTGATTTTTAATTGATGGTAGTTAGATAAGAGGTCAATCTTAAAAAACACAAATGAGCCTTCAAGTTGTTCAAATTGATTGTCTACATGAGGCAGTGGATACTCGTTCTTCAGAGTCACCTGATTTAGTTCCCTGTAGTTGGAGCCATGCTCTCCCATCTTTCATCTTCATGAATAGGAATGGTGTTCCGTAAGGTGAAACACTAGGCCATGTAAATCCTTTATCAATCAATTTTTACAAAAGAATCTTGAGCTTTTGGAGTTAAACCGTGGTCATCAATACATTATCTTAGAAATTGAAGTGGTACCCAACAATAGTTTTATGGTGAACTCAATCTCACAATTAGATGGTAAGTAGGTAAATCTTCAGAAATACACCAGCAAAATCTTGAACCAGTGGAACATTGCCTAGATTAGTAATGGATTTATCTGTATCCACCACACGAGTGGAATAGACAACACAACCATGTGAGATCATCTTTTGGGCTTTTAACCGCTAATATCAAACGAGATCAAACTCCTCGACTGTCATGAAAATAAAAGGGGTTGTCTCAGGTATACAAAATTCACTCTCTTATAACAATTTATAATAGCATGATACGTTTATAACCAATCTATATTCTTTATTACATCAAATTTAGTTAGTGAGAATATTATAAATATAGCATGCATATGCATATATTGATGACAATGTCGTAATCATCAACACACTGAGACTACCATGGATGAGCCGGATGAAACAGGGCAACCCTTAATAGAAAGCTTCTTTAAAGCCATGCATTTGGAAGCAATATAAGAAATCTTCTTATCCCCAAAAGTCTCACTTCCATAAAGAGACA
Organism: Phalaenopsis aphrodite; assembly: GCA_003013225.1. Taxonomy (NCBI): domain Eukaryota; kingdom Viridiplantae; phylum Streptophyta; class Magnoliopsida; order Asparagales; family Orchidaceae; genus Phalaenopsis; species Phalaenopsis aphrodite. Next base: position 510,733 of record NEWO01000012.1, on the reverse strand, counting down.
ATCTTTCTAAATTTCTACAATTACTTTCAATAAGTCTGAGGCTCAGAGAAGTGGGATTAACCCCAATCAAAACAAGTTTCTGCAGGTTAGGGAAACGTTTGGAAACGGTCATAAGACCTTCGTCCTCAATCCTTTTGGCTTCCAACCATCGATATGTTTCTTTCTCAGTAAACTGTAGTGTCTCAAGGACCTCGATCAGGCCGGCCACCTTTTTTGCAACCTCTTCAAGGATACAATCCCACTCGCCAACACTCCGGAAAAGCATGAGCATTCGAAGGTTTGGCAAGCTGGCGGTGACTTTTTCGAAGCACTGGCTGTTGTAGAGATCCTTGAGACAAATAGACCGGATAGAAGAGGAAGAAATAACAATATTATTGCCAATACCACCTGTCTCGTTCAATTGCCAGAGACGCTTGATTGAGAGTTCTTCCAGGAGAGGACATCCACACAGAACGACCTCCACACCATGAGCACCAATGTACAAGATTTGCAACATAGATTACGAAAATTAGGGCAATGTTTCGCTAATATAGACATCCCAACCTCCTTAGCTCTTGACACGCCCAGCGCTTCAAGTGTGTCAGATTACGGCAATGCTGCGCAATGAGACCAAGAAACTCATTGCCGACGTTTTGGGTATGGTGATTGCACTTGTGAGCCAGCTCTGATACAACATCAAAATGCGTAAAGAGAGACAAAACTACATCCCGGAGCACAACATAAGCGTCGATAGACAAGCGATGGCGATTCCGACCCTCAACCCCGAACCATCGGCAACAAACCAACTAATAACGTTTTTGATCACTAGAGCCAAGTCCCTAAAGTAGTAGGGCAAGCACTTCGTCGGGAAGCTTTGTGGTGTGATCTTGTATAGCCTCAATGGATAGATAAAACATCAGAATGAGAACCTTCAGAACTCATCACGAAAGAGGTGCACCTCCGAGAGCGATAGGAGGCAACAGATGGGAGTTGAAATAGACAACCTCATCGATAGCGTCCCTCCCATTCTACAGGGATGGCGCACGGAGGGAGTTCGACAGCTCTGGAGGGAGGATTGACAACTAAGATAGGGAATTGGACTTTGATACCATGTTGATTTTTCAGAATTCAGTGGAGTATTTTTATTGATACGAATGAAGTTTAAATAACCCTTACATAAATTCTAGAATATGAAAAATAATAAAAAGGAAGTAACAGGAAATAAAAGATATAACACCTAATATCTCAAACAATAGGAAAGCCTAAAATGGGAAATAAAATAAAGTTATATTAGGAAATAAATCTAATCATTGTAAATTTAACAAGAATAAATTATTTTTTAATATAACTTATAACAATTATTTTATAATATAACTTCTAACAGTAAGTTATGAAAATAATGCTCCTAACCATCGATGATACATTTATCATTTATAAAGAACAATTACCCGAGTTAGGCTGTTAAGAGTTCTCACTTTTATGTGAAATCCAATAGGTTGTGCCAGGTAGAGGTCCTGTAAAACATCTTAATTTGAAGAAAAAATAATTGGATTACGGAAGAAAGCATTCGACCAAGTCTATACTCAAACCCAACTAAGCATAAATAGTCTCCTTATAACCTTTTTTTTTAATTAACAAAATCAATCGAATTTAATTATAGTCATTATATTGGTATTACTAAAAAATTAAATCATAAATAATCCACTTATAAATGAACTAAAAAGGTTAACCCTATGAACAAAAATATGGGCAACAATAGTTTAATTTTTAATTAATTAAAATATAATTTCGTTGATGACAAACAAACAAAATAGTTACGACTATAATTGAGCATCTCATATATATTATCTAAATTGTGTATCATGATTTACGTTCAAATCTAAGAATAATGAGGGCATTGGCCAACTTGTAAGCGTTGAGGAGGTCAAGAGTTTGTTATTGACAACTTTCAACAAGGAGGATAGAGAGCCGACAATTGCGGAGGACAATGATGGGATTGTGCCGCCATCGATCAAAGAAGGTGAGCAAGGAGTAAGGGAGGGAGGCTTTGTGGTTGTCCGGGTCAGAGACTATGGATAGGGCTTCAGGAGTGGGAGGAGAGGCTCACTCAAAGGGTTTTGATGTCTTCCTTAGGAGACGAGCGAGACGAGTGTGATGCCCTACATCATACATTCTGGCAGTAGCTTATGAAGGCAATGGAGAGCGTGGTTAATCGAGTGCAGCAAGCTTCATCAGAAAGGTGGTAAGGTGAGGCGGGGAGAAAAAGAAGGAATCGTGCGACTAGCATGATAAGGAAAGACAATAACGAGTCCGGGAGCCCAATTGGGAAGGTGATTGGAAGAGAAAGGAGAAGGTCACACAATTCGCGTGATCTGCCCTGGGGGTTGGGGTTGATTTTGCGGCTTTTACAAATATATCATCGAGCCTTGTTATGTAACTTATAATATTATTTTTGTGTTTTCATGTATAGCATTTCCTGTGACACTTTAGTCCCGATTCAAATCTGTGAGTAGGGGGTTCAAAATGATCATAGTTATGCAACTCATTGGACTTTTAAGCATTCCTTTCCTTCGCTCGAGCATCATGTATTGTACCATAAAAAAAGTATGGAATTCAAAAGACAAGTTTTAACCTGGACTCTAAAGAGGCAGAGCTTTTGCAATCCCTTCTGTTTGTGATATTTATATTTTGGTAGCTATTTTCATTCTTTGCCTTGAATAGTATCATTCACTGGTTTAATACATCATAGTAAATCTTTGCTGACATGAAGTATTTGAGTCACTTGCCTGTCTTGTGCTTATATGATTTCACCAGTTGTTTTCTTCTACTAGCATAGTTTGATGACAGATACATGTTCTTAACACAGTATAGAGGGGGTGCAGAGCTACTGGTAGAAGCAGGGGATCAAAGACGCATCATCCAGTTGCCTCCTGGTATGCAAGGAAAGGTTGCAGGTGCAAAGTTCATTAAAAGAAGCCTTGTGGTTACCCTGCGGTAACACTCTTCAGAATGCATTGCCAACCATTCCAATTGCAATTTAGCGTATTTCCATCTTCTTTTCTTTTGTCATCCTATTATTTAACAAGTTTCCTATTTTTTGGTCTGCATTCGGAAGAGTGAAGCTACCATCCGATCACATGGGATATTTATATAATTGAAAGTCCTCCTTCAATTTTGGTTCCTGCGAGTTTTCTAACTGTTGTTTTTATTTTGAACTCTAATATTTAGAAAATACGGTTAAGCTTTGCTTATATATGCCAAACCCTAAATCAATGCAAAACTATAATAGCAACTAGGCATAAGTTTTAAGATCTCTTTCGCTTTTAGTTATTGCTACATGGATCATCCTAAATACTCGTGATTCTATGTTGTTCTAAAGTACTAATATCTACATTTGTACTTCATTCATGAACCTTAACTTGAACTTTATTGTATAAAGTTTTCTTATAGTAAAATTCAATAGTATGAAAAATATTAACTGAGCCATTACGTCAACACAAAAACAATGACAGAAAATTCATGTCATAGAGATAATTATTGGTAATGTTGCTCAAGCTGGTATTTTAATATTTTAAGGCATAATTCATACATAAAGGAATATAAATGCAATATATATATATATATATATATATATATATATATATATATATATATATAATATTAATCTTAGAATATTAAATATTTAAATATTTCAAAAATGGCAAAATATAAATTATATTTTATTAGTTTCCAAAAGTTAATCATTTCACCAAGTTTTAGGTCACGTCAAAAAAATTAAAGGGCATTTAAGTACATACAACCCAATTTTTATGCGTTGACTTGTCTAACACCTAGACTTTATTGCTTACATTTATACATCGCAAAAATTTCTTTATCACTAAAAAAATATAATTATTTTAACTTCTAAAATGTTAAATACACATTTTCATGTGTATAAAAGGTGGCGTTTATGTATGGTTGAAGTATAGATGTTATTTGCATAAATACTTAAGAATTGAGTGGTATGTATATAAATCTTATTTAAATTATTTAATGGATTAGGTTGATCAATTGTTTAATTATTTTATTAGATTAATTAATTATTGATCAACGTTAATGTTTTTATTAAAATTTAAACTAATAAAACTAAAACTTCAAATCTTCAACTAATTATTCTAACCAAAATGTCATAAAAACTTTAATATTTTTGTATTTTCTAATAATTAAATAAAGAAATATAGATTTAATTTTATTTTAAATTTACTCATTAATTCATTAAAAATCATAGAATGATTATAAATTTTGAGGAAAATTATGAAAGCATCAAAGGGCTGGCCTGAGCCTAAATTTTAATAATTGAATTATTAAATTAATTTTTAATTATAAAATAATTAAAAATTAATAAAAAATCTAAAGTAAGTTCACATAGCCTAAAATTTTAAGGGATTACTAAGAGGTCAACGTAAACACTTCAAAAGGTATTCTCAATATTTATATAAATATTATTTTAAAAGTTTTTGAATATACTATAAATTAATTTAAAATTTAATTTAAATTAAAATTATCCTAATTTTTTATAGGATGATTTTCTGGTTTTCCTTGAGTTTCTCATAATTTATAGAAAATTTTTTTATATTATTAAAATTTTCTTAAATAGTAAAAAGATATTTAAAATTTAAAGTTAATTTTAAATATCTTCTGATTTTATGGGAACTAGAGAATATTCCTATTATTTTTAAAGGATATTTGAATACTTATTTTAAATTCTCTAGAAAATCAATTAAAATTTAATAATAATTTATAATTTGTTCAATTAAATTTCTGTCTTATGTGAAAAGCGCTTTAGATCATTATTTACCAACCTAGACTCATTTTTCGGTATTCAATATTTACTTTTGCTCATTCAGACTTCTTTTCCATTTTTTGAAATCCTCTTCATCCTATGCTTAAGACACATATGACATGTTTATTATTTAAATTTGTGAGTTAAGTATTTTTATTAACTATGATTAATTATCTAAATTAATAATAATTAGTACGTAAATAAACCAGTTTAATTCAATTTTTGTCCTTTCAATTACAACCGGAAGAGCTGACGTGCATATTTGTGGTTTTTGATTTGTCAATACATTTACACAATATATATATATATATATATATGAATTATAGAAATAAATATGACGAAAGAGGGCGAGCGAGGGCAGCGGTGGTGATTTTTTCCGATTTTCTAATTCTAGTAAGACACGAGGGCTTGTTGCAAGCGATCCTTGGGAAGTGTTTCTCGACCATTGAAAGTCCTTGGCAAGGAGAATAGCTGCAAGATTGAGTCGGGATAGATTCGCCGGTGGTCGTGGATTGTAGCTTCCTTCGGTACCTTTTTCTTCCCTTTGTTTGTGGTAGCCAAAGGCTTGGATCAGAGTATGTCTTCTTATTATTCTCGATCGAGGAACATTTTTAATTTCAGATTTTGAAATCTTAAATTTATTATTCTCTTGGTGTTTGAGCATTTCCAAGTAAATGATAAATCCGTCTGACCTTATTTTGAAGGCCTATGGTACAGGCCCCTTATGCACTTCAACTTTAGTGTTTATTTGTGGAAATGCTTTGGGTATGTCTGTTATGGAAGCAAGTATTATATTAGTACTACGCACTTAGAAATAAAGTACGCAGCCAATAAATTCAAGCCACGACACCCCGCACGATAGGAAAAAAAAAAGGCGCAGTAACGAGGGATATTCCCCCGTGTTATTCACGTGTTATTTATGTGTTATTGCGTGTTATTCATGTGTTATTGATGTATTATTGTGTTATTATAACACCAAGAATATTCTCAGGACACAATAACACATGAATAACACACAATAATACTTGAATAACACGAGGAATATTCCCGACAGATAAAAAAACGGCGCAGTAACACGGGGAATATTCTTCCCCGTGTTATTCATGTTTTATTGTGTGTTATTAATGTGTTATTGTGTGTTATTAATGTGTTATTGTGTTATTATAACACCAAGAATATTTTTAGGACACAATAACACATGAATAATACACAATAACACATGAATAATACACAATAACACATGAATAATACACAATAACACATGAACAACACGGGGGAAATATTCTCCGTGTTACTGAGCCGTTTTTTTTCTCTGTCGCGCAGGGTTTCGTGGCGTGATTTCATTGGCTACGCATGTTACTCTACGTGCGTAGTACTGATGTAATATTTTTTCCTGTTACGGGGAAAAAATATGTGTATGAAAGACGTACGCAGCGCGTACGCCTTCCAATGGCAGCTTGACACATAAGATGAATCGGTCCACCGCCTATATTTGAAATATTACCCGCGTGACCCGTCGACTCGGTCCGCACGGTTATAAATTAGCTATAATCGATCCGTAAGAGCCGTGTAACGAGCGTTCGATCCCGCGGTACAGCTTTAATAAGCCCAAAGCCGTTTCTAGGTATTTTGAGACTTTGCTTTGTTTAAAGTTTTGTGCTTTTAAGAGACAATTCTAAATGTTAAATTTTAATCTTGAGTTTTAAAAGATCTTAAATTTGAGTTTTTGAAATGGGGTTTTGAAATTAGGGTTTAGGGTAGAATGAATATTTCGATTAAATGAGTTTGATTTTGTAAGAGAGTTTTACTTAGATTATTATTTACATGGTTTAACATACATTAAAATTAATTATTGATTTTTGAGCGCAAAATCAATGAATTGTTGATACCATTCATCTGTAGTACGAGAAGCTCTTGATAAGGTCCGACCAACTATCGACGTACACACGTGGAATAAGTTGGAAACCATGAGCTTAGTTCAATTTTTTGAACTCTCTCCGTACTCTCATGATCATATTCTGATAATGCATATAATTAACTTCTGGGATATTGATCGAATGACATTTCAGCTAGGTGGGAAAGAACTCAGATTTGATGCTGACTAAGTTGTCCTCCTGATAGACATGCCCAATAGAGGGTCATCGGCATGTTAGAATAAAGCTCCGTCCTGTAACATTGATGATAGACAAATAAAAACTGAACTTATCAATTTTGAGCTAGGACAGTCGTCTGATCGTTTTATAGAATTATTAATAAAGTTTTTATGAACTAATTTACTTTTTACTTCAAACAATTTTAGAGTATCCAAGCAGTTGTCTTCTCTTTGTGAGGAAGTAGAAGCTTTCAGCTCTTATAATTGGCCTGCGACAGTGTGTGACTTTTTGATCGAGCAATTGAACCTATGTGCTATGAAACTTAGGACGGATCGACCACTTGGGTACATTACTGGTTTGTCTTCCTCTTAACGGTTTGTTCTCTGCACATTATTACTGAAATCTGTTTTCATAATTTTCGATTTTCATACCAAATATTTATTTTAACATGCTTCACACAGCTCTTGTTTTATGAGTAGACGTCCTTGGTTGTGCCAGCAGTTCCTGAGGCTAGGCTTCAGATGCTGAGGTGGTCAGTAAATGTAAGATGGAATGCTTTACAGATTAAACTAACTTTCAATATGCTCATCCTTGCCGAGGTGAATTAAATAACTTTTAATAGAAGTTGGTATTATGGTCATGTTATACATTGATTGCTCTTGATTACTGTAATTTTTTTACATGTGTGATTTTTTTCTCGATGTAGAGGAAAGTGAACGTCATTTACTCGCCACTTCCCTTTAAGAGCCCTCCAGTCCTGCAAAGCTTCTCTCGCAACGGGAGACCCATTCCATATCACAGTCACCCGTGTTGGTTGAGGTATCTCCTATAGTATCTTATCATATTGGTACTCAACCAACCGACAGTTATACATTTGAACAAACGAGTCAAATACTAGGACAAACACTTGGATTTGAAGAAATTCATGATTTATTGAAAGACTAACAAAATATTATATTGGATTTTCAAGTATCCATTAACAGTCGTCTGACGCAGTTAGAGAATAGAATTTTGGAATTTCAATAATTTATTGAAAGTCGATTGACAAAGTTAGAGAATACGGTGATCGACTTAAAATGTCATGTCGTGAAAGTAGAGAAAACAATTAAACAAATAGATGGAGAATTACCGAGAAGATGGGTGAAAGAGTCCCCACAAAGAAACTTGATCCAAAAGTTTAAAGATAGAGTAAATAAAAGAAAGAAGACTCTTAATTCCCAATATGTAGTTTTCGAAAGAAAGAGAAAAAAAGAACCGATAAAGGAACCGGTTGAAATCGTACAGGAAGAGGAAGTGGGTGTAGATCAGCAACCCAAATCTCTCCAAGAAGAGGTTACATGTGTACATAAAGAGGAGGAGCAACAACTAGCCAGTCATTATGTTAATGAGGACTACACAGACAATGTATGAAATGTTTTCTTCAAGTATTTAAATATGCGCAATAAATATTCTGATTTGCTTATTTTACAGACCAAGCCACCATCACAAGTGATCGACTTTCTTGCTAGAGATGAAATTCCAGATTATATGCTGGAAACAATAGATATATGCTGTAGAAAATACACAGACTTGTTAGTTCCCAAATTTTTTGCTGTTCTTCATTAAGTTTGTAACTGTAAACTGGAATAATTTTATATTTCAAATGCAGGAGTGACCTGTTAATAGATATGAGACATGTTTCAGTGCCGCGAGGTTATCTCGATTAATTCTTGGGAAACAGTTGGTTAGAGAATGAACAAGTTGATTGTTTTGCTATGTTGATGGAGAATAAGCGGTGTAAAACACCACATCTATATAGATCATACCTATATGTTTCTCTATGCCACTAGGTAAACTTTGGACAATTAAAAGTTTTCTTGTTTGCGTTTATTCAAATCTAACATGACTGTATTTTGAATGTTAATTTGTTCTTCTTGATTAGCTGTATAGACAAGGTAATATTAAACTCTTTGTCGCACATATTACAAAGTATGCTATCCAGAAGACAGAGTTAATACCGATATCTATAATAAATAATTAACATTGAATATTTCTTGTTGGGACACTAACTGAGGGAAAATAAAGAGTTTATGACTTCTTACCCAATAAAATGCATTTAGCCACCACCCAAAACATTGTAAGTATCAACTAGTGTCAAATTGTAAATATAAATATTGAAATATTTATTTATTGACTCAACTTTAAATATAGAGATTGACCATTTTTTAAGGGATACCAGTGAAGCTTTCGAGGATAAGTTGAATAAGTGGTCAGTTGTAATGACCAGAGGAATTCCAGTGCAAAGTAATAGTTATGATTGCGGTGTTTTTGTCTATAAATATATGGAGACACTTATATAAAAAGAGAAAGTTAATTAAGTGGAGAAAAAAAGACTGACAGGAATTGATGCCATTATTCAGAGCAGATATTGTATGTGACATTTGTAAATTTGCTTTGTCAAAATCACAGGTGTGAAATGACAACATTTATTGCAGCTTATACAAATTTTTTTAACTGAGATTTAAAAATTGGACTGAACACAATTGGTATGTGACCTTTATCTGTGCATTTTTATGAGATTTATAACATATTTGTAAATTATATTAAATAAAAACCTTGCAATTAACAAATATGTCAAATTACTTACTGATCATGTATTGAATCTGTCATCATTGCAGTGTAGTACTTCTTGTACTGTGGAGGAAAGAAATTCTGCATTTGAAAGATCCAAAAATATTAAAATAACATACAAAACACAACACAATTAACAAATGGTTATTATCGTTTTCCCTTATATATCGATATGTGTTAGAAAATCAGACAGTGACGACATGTTTGGATCAGAATTTAAAGCATCAGGTTCTTTACTGGTTGAAACTTCTATCGATTTACCTGTTGAAGTGGTTATGGGTAAGAAACTTGTCATTGGATAAAACATCCCAAAATCAAAATTTTAAAGCCAAAAATACCTTTTGCTCTTTTTTTTCTCCCACTAATCTTTTAGCCTGGAATTAGATATTTCTTTAGGGCGCATTTTGGCGGGATCATTCAGATTTGATTCTTTATTCACCGGATTTTTATTTTTTTAGCTTATTTCCGTGACTTTGAACCTCTTCCACTTATTATATTATCAATATCCAACGATAATTTCTTGATTGAATCCTTCATGCGCTGCTCAGTCTCTGCATTTCCCTTGACCTTATTAGTAATTAGATATGACATTTTTTGCATGTGTGTTTCAAATATTAGGTCACATTTACCATCATTCCACATTTGTGACTGTTGGAAATGCTTGTATGCATCACTGTTATACACATCTCTTTTTACATTTGCGGACCATCTCAATAGAAGATATTTATCTGGGATCTTCTTAATATGTAGAAAATTCAGTACTCGTAGAGAGTGTGCACATAATGACCCCATCATTTCGATTTTCTGCAGCTACATTGAACCTTCGAACTGAAAGGGTCAAAATTTTTCACCCAAGTTTTGTTTGTCGTGTGATCATCCAAATTATTAATAAAAAATTCATTTTCATTGTTTATAGAGACGTGTAATTGGAGACCACATGATCCATGAATAAACTCTTCCTTTAACATATTATAGAGCTTCCTTGAGTAACATACAACTGCTGCCTCAATATTGAGCTGCTTTTCGGAACTGGAGTGATCACAGATTGATCGCACTTGTAATTTTCGTCCTTCTCGTTACGCCTCCATGTTCTCATTACTTGTTCAAGGCTCAAAAAACAATCAGATATATAATTTGTGGGCTCAACGATACCATGACAAATATTATTTGTTGATTCACTTCTCTGGGTGGATAGAATTCCCATTCCAATATATTCTTATTAAAAGATGTAGCTCACGTATCTCTGATGTTGTACATCCCATCTAACCAAACGTTTTCCTGTAGATTATCAGTCTCAATCATCATCTCCCATGTATTATCAAATTCCTCTTTAGACTCGCATTTGCTCATACACTTATAAAAAAGATTAGTGACTATTTTATTCATCAACTCGCAGTAATCCTTTGTAGGCAATTTCTTGTATATGTGCCACTAGCATAATCTATGCGTGTATTTGACAAAATTTGTTCTATGACTTTTTCATTGCCTGATCCTGATCAATATATATTGTAATTGGATGATTGACGTCCATAATACGGATAAAAGTTTTAAAAAGCCATTTAAACTACTCTGTCGTCTCTTTTAACAAGAAACCCACGCCAAAGAAAACATTTTGCCAATTGTGGTTAACACTAACAAAAGGATCACAACACAAGTTTTATTTATTTAATCTGTAGCTAGTATAAAAAATGATAACATCGCCAAAACAATCATAATCATGTCTGGACGTGCCGTCACTCCAAAAAAAACTCTTCACCCTACCACTCTCATCAATTTCGAAGTCCCACTCAAATATGCTATCCTTAGCACGTCTCTGCACGTCTCTGTGTGAACAGCTGCAATAAAACATTGACATCAACATTTTCAATTTCTACATCTCCTCTCTCTTTGAATTAAATTGAAGACATCTATCTTAGTACACTCCAGGTTTTTAACTGCCCCAACTTCTGTGGCTAGAAAGTTAAATGCATCTATAAGTCTTATCTTTGACTATGTTATCGATCTGAGCACATCTGCATTGACTTCGCTTATCTTTCTGCTGGAGCGCAAGAGGTGCTTATCACCAGGTTTTGCTAATGAGTGATTATGAGACTCAATAAATTTTTTAACTGTCCAATTGCCTTCAACATTAACCGCGTATCGAATCATTGCCGGACAACTGCTTCTTGTATCCACTCTTTTGTATTTAACAATTTGTGTGGCCTTCAGTTCTTTCTTGAAACTTGATTTTCCACAGACAGTTTTTCTTCTTAAAATTCCTGGAGTTAGGTCAGAAAGTGCCGTGCTCCTAACGGACATTGAATTCGATATGATGAGCTTAAACATAATATACTTCGTAAGCTTCTTTCTCATTGTGGACTATCGTTTCAAGTAAAATATATGCACTTTGCTCCGTACATTTAGATTTACTCTCATCAAACTGCAAAAAATATAAGACTATATTAAACACAATAACATGTGCTCAAACAAATAACCCTACAAATAAAAAATACACCTAACAAATAAGAACATTATAGTAAGCCCTAGTAAGCACAACATAACAAACAAAACAAAAATCATACAACTTTACAAACATTCACCTCCAAAATATTCTAAAAAATCATACAACAAATAAGAACACCCTAAAAGCAAACAATATTTTAATAAGAACTTAAGAACTCTCCCAGTTACACCTCAAAACACTCCAAGGAAATCACTAAGAAACACAACAACAAACACACCAAGGAAAACACCGAAGAAACAGACCTAAACAAACCAAGAAACAAAGATATACCTCAGACAAACGCAGAGAAATTTGTCTAAAAAAAAATACAGAACTACAAACAAATAACTAATACACAAACACACCTCCACTTTAACATCGACTTCTTCTCTGTTGGCCTGAAATGTATCTTCTCCTTCCCCGTCAGACACGAAGTGCCAGTTTGTGTAGTACATCTTCAACATTAAAATGTAATAAAACAGTAAACCCTAGCTGCTTAAAGCTGCTTAAATAGCAACATTTTCGCACTCAAATTTTTGAAGGAAGGTTATCACGCAGTTACATTGTATTCACTGCAGCGGTACAGCTCCGTGAATTGGCGAAAGGTTCTCAGAGATTACAACCAAGTTACAAACCTGCGGTATAGAGCTTTGGATGTTACTGGGACGTTATACGGAAGGTACTTTTGGTCCAACGGGGTGCGGAGGTTACCGGGCATGTACACAGTCTCGGTACAACGGGGAGCGGAGGTTACCGCGCAGTCACACAACCGCGGTACAGGGGGTCCGCNATGTATCTTCTCTTTCCCCGTCAGACACGAAGTGCCAATTTGTGTAGTCCATCTTCAACATTAAAATGTAATAAAACAGTAAACCCTAGCTGCTTAAAGTTGCTTAAATAGCAACATTTTCGCGCTCAAATTTTTGAGGGAAGGTTATCACGCAGTTACATTGTATTCACTGCAGCGGTACAGCTCCGTGAATTGGCGAAAGGTTCTCGGAGATTACAACCAAGTTACAAACCTGCGGTACAGAGCTTTGGATGTTACTGGGACGTTATACGGAAGGTACATTTGGTCCAGCGGGGTGCGGAGGTTACCGGGCATGTACACAGTCTCGGTACAACGGGGAGCGGAGGTTACCGCGCAGTCACACAACCGCGGTACAGGGGGTCCGCAATTTTTTGAAGTTACAGATCAGTTATTGAAGCTATACCACGGGATCAAACGAAGCGGTTATACGACAGATACAGATCGGTTATAGCTCATTTATAACTAAGCAGGCCGAGTCGACAGGTTATGCGGGTAATATTTCAAATATAGGCGGTGGGACCAATTCATCTTATGTGTCAATCTACTATTGGAAGACATACTCAGCGCTGTGTATGTCTTAACCACACAAATTTTTTCACTGTTACGGGCAACTATTTTATCAAGGAGAAATGATAGTATTTTATATAAAATATTTTATTCCGTTGAGATAAAATTTTCTACATAAATCTACGTTTTATTGAAATAATCCTTGTTTAGTTAACGTTTGATGACTAAATGATCCTTGTTTAGAGGATAATTGAATTTGAATTTATCATAGTATGGAAATTTATACACATCATAGTGATATTCTTTTATGAATTTCGTTAAATTGAAATAATTATTGTTGTTATTATTTAATTTGATGTCAATATTTCAAATAATTTGATAATTACGAAAGCGATCAACAACATCGACAACAAAAATATGCCTTTATCCCTCCAAGGGGGGTAATTACTTAATTGATCATATATATATATATATATATATATATATATATATATATAAAATAAATGTCAATGTAAATATTCTTTTTCGTCATGTAAAATTTCAAATAATGGATATATTTTTTTTCATTTTGCTTCATATATATATATATATTATATTATAGAAATGTAAATCAAAATATAAATATAGAACACATAAATATATGTTGATAAGTGTATGACGCATAGAATATTCTCTCTCTTTAATCCTTTTGTACCCCGAAAAGGTATGGACACCATTTACATCTTTTGTTAGGGATGTCAAATCGAGTTCACGAGTCAGATTTTGATCTAACTCAAAGTTGGCATGATTCGAAATTGCTTGACCTGAATCTTGCCTGAATATTAAATGAGTCAAAAAGTCTAAGCTGAACCCGACCTGCATTTAATCCTCTAGCCCAAACCCAACCTGCACAACCCATAACATCGTGAAGGTCAAATTCAGGTTAATTTCAAGTCAATCTCGGGTCATTTTCAAGTTAATTTCTGGTTGACAGGTCAATTTTGAGTCAATTTTTGGTTGATGGGTTAACTCGAAGCCGACCCAAAAACTTAAATTGATAAAAAATATTTGGGTCAACTTGAACCCGAATTTTTTGAGTCAAGTTCAGGTAGAGTTGGCATGTTGAGTCAATCTTTGACACCCCTGTTTGTTATTTGCCCTGCACTAATGTGATGCCATGTTTTTATCATCCGTCAATTCAATCAACAACATCACTTAATGTTTAATTTTATTTTTTTGAATTAAGTTTTAATTATAAGTATATGTATTTTAAAAATAAAGGCCTACATGCAATAAATAAGATGTTTTTATGATTTTATTTTTGAATTAATATTATAGCTCTCTAAAATGTTAATAATAATGATAATAATTCTTATTCTTTAGTTGAGATATAAATTTTTTTAAAAGATTTATATTATCAAATTCTTATACATTTTCATGTATGAGATCTAAGTTTTTATATTACTAATAAAAAATTTAATTTTAGATAAAAAATATTAATAAGAATTTAGAATATATATATATATATATTATGATGGGTACCATAAAGAGTAAATGTTCTAAAGCTGGCTAAAAAATTAGAAAATCAGAACCATAATGAGCTCAAAGCAACTATGGATATAGGTATGTGTATAGATTTAAGCTAAGCATCTTGAGTGGGGAAATAGAGGGAAAGTCAGCGGTAAGTCTAACTATAAGTTCTACGGAATTGTAGGAGGTTTTTCTGTGAGGAAGATACGATCGTCAGTTGCTAGCGTCCCCCCGCTATAGACGATAATTGAGATGTATGATAGCTAGTTACCTTGTTTTCTTTTCGTCTTTATGAGTTAGGTCATTGATCATTGATACAATGATGGAGAGCTTGTTGGCCAAAATCAAATTCTGAAAGCCTTTATATAAGGGAGTCGTGATCGACAAAGGGGTAAAAATGTAAAATTAATTTTGAACATCGTACCATAATTACAGTAAATAATTAATGCCATCAAATCAACATCAAAATGGAGTGAAGTTCAAATCTTTCACTCATTATATGGATCTTTTCATCATCACAAACGATAAACTTGACTTACATGAGGCAAACATCACAACTCACACAAGGAAAGAAAATGAAAACATGGGTTTGAATGACTTTTGCAAGAGTTCAGTCAGACTGAATAAGTTGCTTTAATATGAACTCATCACCCACCATAAATTTGGCCAAATTTATGGACTTCGCGCATCTTTAAAACACGACGAGCTTGGTACTCATGTTGGCCACTGCGAGATTTAGTTTAGTTACGTTCCTTTTTAGCTTGCCATGAACACCTTTCAATTCAACTATCTCACATTTCGACTAAACAAACTTTTGCAAAATTTGACGTTGTCAAAAACATTCGCTTCAGAGGAAAGTTTTCTATCCTCATCTCCCCAACGCCATAACAGCTCGTGACAATGCAAGCCATGGTTGGGATGATTGTTGCAGACTCCTCAGGTGCCTGCAAACGAAATAAATAAACTTCTAATTTATTACACTACGGAGAAAGTTCAAAAAATAACGCATTCTGTGCCTCCGACGTAAAACTCTCCATTTCTAAAAGGAGTGACTTCCGAATGGTCATCACTCATGAGCTGGCTAAATAAGTTTGATTGATCGACTCATTCAAGGAGATATGACTAGATTGGGAACTCGATAAATCATCAAGAAAGTTTAACTCATCTCATGTCTGATTTGGTTGAACTCTCTAATGACCAAGTTAACCAATATATGCATTACCAAAAAGCTAAGCCTGAGAAAATGTATTCTATAAGGAATAATTATCCATTTATGGTGTTTTCAGGATAATCTTAATAATAACGCTCTTACCAGAAGAGGATGGAAAGATTAGGGATCTTTTGGGATTTGTGTGTATTGAGTACCCAATTTATAACGTATAGCGAACTCTTTATAAGCAGTGGTGATTACTGTAATGCAGGGGGGGGGGGGGAGGATTTTCATATATTGAAAAGGGTCATTCATTCAGTTCATCCGTATTATCTCAAAATCCTCTTTATTCCATTTCTTCCCTTTATGCTGTTGATTTACAAACAAATCATGATCCAATAAACTAAGAAAATATTTTTATTTTATATTACATAAAAATATTTTTGACATTAATTTAGATTTTGTCTATATTATGATATGTACCATAGAAAAGAAATATTTTAACGATGGCTAAAATAGCGTAGATATAGAACCACAACTAACCCAAAGCAACTATGTATATAAGTACTGCGTATGAAGTTACGTTAATCGTCTAGAAAGGGGGAATAGATGGAAAGTAGGGGGTGACTCTTGCAATAAGCTTTGCAGAATTATGGGAGGCTTTCCTACAAGGAAGATACGATCATCAGTTGCTAGCGTCCTCGCTTCAGACAATGATTGAGAGTTATGATGTGCTAACTCTCTTCTTTTCTTTTAATCTTCATTTCTTCCCTTTTCTTTCTCTCCGATCATTGAACTTAGGGCTTTGATCGTTGATATAGTGAATAAGTGCTTGTTGAAGTTTGGGTCTAAATCCATTTATTACATAATTTAATTTCTATTTTTTAAATAAAATAAAAAATTGGATACCTTGATTGGGCCTCTCCTATTGGATCGTATTTTTTTTTTCACCGCTCTAAGTGAGGCAGTGGGTTAATCTTCTTTTAAATTGATTGATCAAGAAAAAAGTTAAATGAGGTGGGAGATGCCATAGAACATGAAGTGGGAGGAAGAACTTCTCAGGGGCTACTTGGCTCCAAGCAGGATTTAACTCAATTGTGATGTTTAAATTCTATAAATCCAACTTTATTAAATCTCGAGACAATTAAATAGTGAAAACAATTTGGCATGACAATAGTTAAATTTTGACAAATCCTGACAAAATATTTTGACAACTTATTAGAATTTAAATAATTGTATTTGATTTAAGTTTATAGTTAATTTTGAATTATTTGTGCAAATGCTAACAATAGCTTAAGAGATCTTTGTATTTGAGGGAGTGCGAAAGGTACGTGACATGTGAATAAGCGGAAGGAGTGACTAGTTTTTTGTTATGACTGATTTAAAATGCTATGAGTTATGATTTATGAGGGTGAATAAAAGGTCGGATTGGAGCAAGTGAAAGGAGCGAGGGATCTTGAGCTAGAGTGTAGGAAAACACAAGATGGATGTGTAGTGCAAGGAAGGTAGGTTGCTACAATCTCTTTAGTTAACACTTTCCCTCTTTTAAATCTCATTAAATTTGATCTTTTGGATTTAGTAAATCAGGGATTTGTAGCAGAATTAGGTTGAATAGGATTTAAGTTATCAATGGATTTATTTTATTCATTATGACCCTTTGGTAGGATTTATGGATTTTTGTTAAATTCCGCATAAATCCAAAATAAATTAAGCTTCAGATATGCCCTTAGAATTAGTGTTTAACACGGATTCCGCCCGACATAAATCCAATCTGATTATGAGAAATTTTTGTAATACTTCTTAACTTATGTTCAATACCCTCTCCTATAATTTTTAAGTACGACACTTCAACTTAATTCCTCTATAATTTGAACACACTCGTGCATCCCCTTTATGCTGAAAAATGGGGACCAAAATACTCTTCGTCTTCTCCTCAAGCATCTTTTTAGTTTTTAAACTAATATTAAAGCGTTTAGCAAGCTAGGAAACTCCCAAATTTCCTGAATGTTTCCACTCTTTAATTAGAATATCATTAAGTTCTACAGACTTTCAACCCTTGGTTTTCTTGAAAGCCTTCTCAACTTTTTTTTACTAATGCTACAATAAAAATAAAACATTTTATTATTATTATTAATGATATTAAGATCACTAAGGTCAATCGTATTTTCAGAAACTTCATTGAATAGTTTATCAAAGTAATTCACCCACCTATGTTGAATATTTTTTTCTAAGAAAAAAACATTTTTTTTATTTTTATCTCTAATACATTTTACTTGAGTTAAATCTCTACATTTTTTTATCTTTATTTGGCTAGTTTATACATTTACTTTTCTCGCTCTTTAGTATTTAATATATTATAAAGATTGCTAAAAATAAAATTTTTTGCGTCACGGAATGTTCTCTTAGAGTCCTTACGGGTCATTTCATATTTTTTTCAATTTTCTAAACTTTTACATATAAACCAATTTTTATAACATAACTTCTTATATTATATTTTTTCTTGCACATTATTATTCCACCGCCAACTATTTTTATGTATAGAAACTTTTCCTTTGAATTCTCAAAGTATATCTTTTACCACTTATTTAACAGTTTTTGTTACTTTATCCCACATAGATTTTGTTTATTCATGAACATCCCAAATATTGAAAGTTTGAAGATTGCTCATAAAGATAATTTTATGCGTCTTTTAGGTGTCCCCATCTAATTCGATGATAATAATTTCTAGTATCATTTATTTTACAACTCTTCATCTTAAAATCCAGAACTAATAATCGATGTTGAGTACTTAAATTCTCACTTGGAATGACCTTACAATCTTTACATTCTTGACGATCTCCTCTTATAAAAAAATGGTCAATTTATCCATTCTTATAATTAATATTATGCTTATCTCTTCTATTGAATAAAATATTAACAATAACAAAATCATATGTCAAAGCAAAATCTAATATGACTCCACTTTTTTCATTAATCACTCCAAAACCGTAGCAAACATGATTATTTCTAAAATCTGCTACAACTCTACCGACATGCCCATTTAATTCTCCTTTAATAAAAATTCTTTCTTCATGAGGTATGATTTGTACTAATTCTTCTTGGTCATTTCAAGATTTTTCTTTCGAACCTATATCTAAACCTACTTGAGAAACATAAGCCTTCTTATATTAAAATCTTTGTATCAGCAACAATCTTAAGGCTATAATTCCATCTCTGATTTTTTTAATTTTTACAACATTATCTTTCAAACTCTTAACTCTTATTTATAATTACACCTACACCATTTCTAGTGCAACTCTTACTTGAATACTAAAGTTTAAAACCGAAGCTATCAATCTTCTTAGCCTTTTTTCCAACCCATTTAGTTTCTTGAATAAATAAGACTTTTAGCTTTCTATGAATCATAATATCAACTAATATCTGTGTGACTACCTATATTCCAAGATTCAATCATAAGATTAATTTTATGAACTAACTTATTTTATTCACATCCGTTCGTAACGTGGGAACTCTTACTTTTTTGACACTACACCCAGCCGCCGGTGTAGCGACAATTATACACTTTTCACTGTATTCAGGCTATACAACGCGTTGCTTCCAAGGGACGCCCTAATATTTACACAACGATCAAAATAATTTTTTTTTTAAAACGTCGAATGCTAAAATTTTTTATTTACTCTCATAACACTCAATTATTTGAATAGATAAAAAACCTCTTTTTCCTTTTTCTCTACTTCAACTTCAAACTCCTTTACACACTACTTATCTCATTAGCGACCTTTACCCGGTGAGTTTTGATCACTACTTCTATTTTGGCTATTTACCCGTCCCAGCAACATTCATTTGCTCTGAAAAAACTTTTATTTCTATCATTTTGTCTTTATGAGGATAGAAGTACTGGCACCATGCCTTCCTAATATGGCCACCCGATATAAGGTCATTTATACAACCCCAAATCATTTTTTTCCTGCATTCTTTGTAGATCACTTCTGTTTCACTATGTGGGAGCTGACAAACGGAAGCTCATCAAACCTTTTTTTTTGTTTAAGTAAAGGAGCTAATTTTCTTTGTAATTGAGCTTTGGTGGTCTCTTGGCGACTCTTTTCTCTTTGATTCTTTCTTTTGACAAGACATTGGATTCCTTCCTTAATTTTTTCTCAGGCAGGGAATCTGGGAATGTATTGTCGTTCCTCAGCCACATTAAGGACTTCTGTGGACACTTGTCCTTTTTTATGTATGTAGATCATATAGGCTAAATGAATAACAATTATCAATTAATTCCAAATCTTTATTCTTTTTGTAGGGCAGATATTGTCATCATCTCATCAAGCAGGTAATTGAAGTGCAACTGAGATGGGTAGTTTGGAAGTGGGATCTTTCAGTCTGTCAACAACTCTGCGAGCAAGGTATAACTTTTTGCTTGAATTGAGCACATTTTTTGAAGAAAAAATTCTATGTGCAAGAAGTTTTTTGAGGGTGCTTTTTTACTGTTGGATTCCCAGCATTAGCATTGTTATTGGTCGTTAAGCTTTAGGGTTATGTCATTGATTGTAAGAATGTTTCTAGTGACATTATTGGTTGACTTTTAAGCGTTAGATTGCATTTAATTTCTTTATTTAAGTTTACATGTGGGGATGTTTCTGTAACATAGAAAGTCTTTCTTGCCTGAAATGTTACATTGTAATCTGTTTATGAGAGGATATTTTGTCTAGAGAATGACAACTCGGTCCACTTATCTTTTTTAATCATTATCACATTCTTAATGTAAAGCTGGATCAGTTTCAGATTAAATTTATACCTAAAGAAAGTGTCTTTAATTGAACGAGAACATTATATTTCATGAATACCTAAAGAAGAGTCAATTACAAGAGTATAACCTAACTGCATTGAAAATCAAATTCTTACAACCCTACAACACGAAAGAAAAACAAGGAAAGGCTGATGTTACATCCCACAATAATGGAAATGATGCAAAATTTTAATATGAAACGACAGCATTATTATTGTTTGGAAAGCTTTGGAGTCATGCCATTGAGTGCAGGATGTTTCCAGTGACATTAGTTAGTGAAATTTATGCAGTGAATTTTGCATACAAGTTATTTGTTTCAAAATATGCAGGGATATTTCTGAAATACACAAAATTTATTTATGACTCTTATGATGTAATTTATCTATGACGAGGTTATATTGATCAGAAAATGACATTTTATCCCACTTGTTTTTTAATCTTATCATTTTCTTATAGTAAAAGCTGGACAGGTTTCAGATTAATTTGTCCCTAAAGGAACGGTCCAAGCTGAATAAAAGAACTTTGATTTGCGGAAGAAGAATCCATGACAAGATGTTTATAGCCTAGCAACACTGCAAATGAGAAGACATACAACCTCACAAGATGAAAGAACAATAGGGGAAGGTTAAGATTTCAACCCACAACAATAAGAATGATGCATAATCCTAATTTGCAACAAATGCATTTCCGCCACAACTATAACCTTTTTGAAGTTATCAACAAGAGGAATACTAAAATTAATCCAAATTCATGCATGGTTTTTATTTTGATGTGCCTTTTGCCTCCTATGCAATGACAACACTCTAATAATTTGGAAGTAAAAACTATTCTCTTTTGTTTGGTAGGAGGCATAGACATACCTTAAATTGATTTTTTTTTAAATTTTCATTCAGTGAAAAGCTAGGCGAACCCTTCTCATTAATAATTAAAAATTATAAATAAGAAAATAAGGTAAGAGAAAATCAGTAACAAAGGTGGAAAAAAATGAGAAAAAGATTAAAATAAAAAATGTATGATAAAGGTACTGAACATCTAGATGGAAAAAAAAAATTTCCACCATAATTTTTTAATTCTTAATGAATTATTTTCTTTTATCATTGTTGCTTCGAAAGTCGGCAAGATTGATGATCTCAAATCATATGACATCGTTTTTTTTTTTTGGGTTAGAAAAGTATGTAGTATTTCTTTCACTCCAATTGGTATCCACGGAAGAGAAGAAGAAAACATGCAAGCATTTTTTGTAGTTCTTTCTTGATGAAATCAATCCTCCAATCTTTTGACAAAAGAGTCCTGGCTATTAACACAGGAGAAAATACAGAAAATATTAGGTGCTTCTCGCATTATTTCCATTGAAGAATATCTGGAAGTCCTCTTTTAAAATTTCTTTGCACATATTATATATGTAATTTTCCCTAGAAAAAAAAATGTAATTTGGAATAACATTTTTATTACGGTTAACTCAACATGGACAAATGTTCTTCTAATTGGATGTTCTTTTTTCCGTGTTCACGTCTTGGGCTATTTGGCACTTTGCATTCGTTATGTCCTTTGTTCTTTTCAATACATGTAGGCATAAACTGCTATGATTCTTTATTTTTAAGTGTTTTAATTAGAACTTATAGTGTAATAGATTCATCGATTCATCTAAAGATTTGACTTGTGATTTTCTTATTATTGTCTAATTGAATAGTCCTTTCTCATATAAGTTGATATTGCTCTTGTTTACTCCCTTGGTTCCTCATTTTTTAGTCGTAAATATTTCAATCCATTGGCCCACCTCAACACCTTGGATTTGGTAAGAGAATCAGCATTATGTTGAATCATTTTCTTATTGGAGTTTTCTGAAATATTCAATTCTGGTTTTATGCGATTTCAGGTTTTCTCCTCAACCAGCATGTGTAACTCGAATGCTTAGCAATGGCTCTGCTGTTCATATGGAATCTTGGAGGAAATCATCTCAGTTCAAGTCTTTATTTGCAGTTTTTTATCCAAGATTGATTTACCCATATTATCAAACACATAAGCAGATGACTAAAAGGTATTCATCAATTTCTGAGGCAATAATGACATCTGAAACGAAGAAAATAACGAGCAATCTTCTAGTTGGAAATGAAAAACTTGGCGTCTTGTTACTCAATCTTGGAGGTCCTGAAACCCTTGAGGATGTGCAACCTTTCCTGTTCAATCTTTTTGCAGATCCGGTACTAAACACTCCTTGGACATCCCTATTATTGAATTTATCTGTTTTTTATAGCCAATTCCCATGGCAAGCAGCCACTTGCATTTGTTCCTGATACAAGAATTTTGATTATTTAGCGGTATCTTTAACATTATTAAAACTAGTTAAAATTTCTTAAATCGTTATCTCTGATTGAATTATAAGATATTGTGGTTTAACTGCACAGAGACTGTTAAATGATTTTGAATTAAATATATAATTGTAGATGCATTTTGATTGTATTTGATGGTTTTTATTCGCTAAATGTATGTGTTAAGCTAAAATTCAAGCGGGCTTTTTATTTTCTTATATTTACGTTGATAGATAGATGGATAACATGCATACATATTACTGTTTAATAGCCAAAACTTGCTAAAACGTTTTTGTTTTCTGCCCTTACTGCCCATATATTTTTTTCTCCACTTGACTCCCTTCTCCCTTTGTCGCTCTTTTTGTCAGCTATCTCTTCAGTTCTTTCTAAATTGAGTGTTAAAAAAAGGAGAAAGAAAAGAAGAAGAAGAAGAAGAAGAAGCCTTTATCTCACTAAGTGGGGTCGGTTATATGAATTCTTTTTCTCCATTGTGTTTTGTTGAGTGACATATTTTCATTTAATTCTAATAAATTAAAATCGTTTTTTATACAAAATGCCCAAGTCTTTTTAGGTCTACCTCTACCTTTCTTAGTATAAGTCAAATCTAGAACATATACTTTTCTAACAGGGTCATCATATGGTCGGCGTTTAATGTGACTCTAAGATGACTCTCTCTAATCTTATCTGTCACTAGAGCTACTCCAACCTTTTCACAGATATATTCATTTAACATTTTGCGTCTTAGCGTAAAACCACTCATCTATCTAAGCATTCTCTTCTCAACAACACTTAACCTTATTTTATGCTTCTCTTTTACAGGCTAACATTCTATGCCATGAAGCATCGCAGGTCTCACTACCATCTTATAAAGTTTTCCTTTTAAGTCTAAGCGATACTTTTCTATCACACAATAGGCCAAATGCATTCCTCTACTTCAACCATTCAACAATGTCGTTTTGGTTTTCTCTAAAAAAATTATGCTGTCTTATTGTCGACAACATTACATTATGCTTGCAACGTTTAATGCAAAGTGCACTACTAATGTAATAATACTAATTTTTTAGTATTAATTAATAAAATTAATTTATATGGGTTAAATTGATTAATTAATGAAGTTGCTTAAATAAATTAATAAGAATTAAAGTTAAATTAAATATAAATTGCATCAAATTTAATAAGTCAGATAAAGAAATGATAGCAAATAAACTTAATTAAAGAAGGAAAGTTAGCTAATGACACCATTTAAACATATGTTATTTTATCCCAAATGGCTTTGATGCTGCTTAACACGACAAATAATCAAGGACTTCATGCCCTTGATCGAAGAAAGTGGATGTGAGAGAGGGCGAGACAGAGAGTGACGAGAGAGAGAAACTATAAGAATGAGGGATGAGTGAGTGAGCGAGTACGAAAGGGAGAGATTGAGTGCTATAGTCAGCATGCGGGCCAAGCCGAGCATGTGAGTGATCAGGGAGGAACAATTCGACGCACGTGTAGTGTTTGTCTGGGCGCTCTAGCTCACAACATGTGATTGGCTTTGGTTTTAGCTCTTTTGGATCGAGATATTCTTTAAGTTAGGTATGATTTTGAGACCTAACTTTAAGGCTTCTTTTTTCTTCTCCGCCAAATTTGAGATGTTTTTGAGCCCTAAATTTAGATTTTTGTGTTTCTATAGAATTTTTTTTTTTAGGTTTTGTTTGGAAGCTAAAAACAAGAAAGCTAGAAGTGAAGAGGAAAGGAGTAGGTATTGAACTATAAATATCGAATGTGAGATTTTCAGAAATTTTCCTCTAAAAATAAGAAATTTTACATTTTTTTTTGAGAAAAATATATTTATATGACAGATTATTAGATAAATGACTAAAGTTAATTTTAAAAGAGAATACATGCCAATTCTTAATGTGAGATAAGGAAATTGTTGATATGCATTATTTTATTCTTTAACTTAGTTTTAACAACCGATAATTATATATTCAATAAAATGGTTACTTTTAATTACTTTATAATAAAAACATATTTAACTTAAAATATGGAATTAAGAGGAAACTTAAAAACATTAACAATTAGGTTAGAGGGACAAAAGATCTAAGGATGAATTTATGGTATCAATTATGAAGCTAATATTAGAATATTAATAGTATTTTATTTATTGACTAGTAGTTGAAAAACATTTGAAAGGATGATCTTTAGATGCATTAATTTTGAATTAAATTTTAGAAAATTGGCATTGTAAATGTGAAATTAGTAAAACAGGAGACTAAAATGATTGTAATTACAATTATATATTAGGAATTAATAGTTGAGTAATGGG
Source organism: Phalaenopsis aphrodite (assembly GCA_003013225.1). Classification (NCBI taxonomy): domain Eukaryota; kingdom Viridiplantae; phylum Streptophyta; class Magnoliopsida; order Asparagales; family Orchidaceae; genus Phalaenopsis; species Phalaenopsis aphrodite. Next base: position 485,361 of record NEWO01000012.1, on the reverse strand, counting down.
TGATATTGAGAAGTTTTTGAGTTTACAAGAATAGTAAAGGTAGCAATAGGGGTAAATTTATTTATTTGTAACTCTTTTATGTTATATAAATATGTATACTCAATAAAATGTGTATTTTATGATCTTGTTCAGAGCATGATAGTAGAGTGATAGATATCTGGAGAGATTTAAGTAATCAAATATATATATATATATATATTATAAACGACAAATGGCTAATTTTATTAAAATTGAAAAGATACATAGAGGTTGTATGAGAGGACCCAAAAAATGTGCCCTACCCATATGATACATCAGACACTAGCATCGTAAAAGGATGAAACATAGATAAAAAAAAATAAAACTTGCATGAAATAAGCTGCTAGGCACGAGCCAGCTTAGTCTTGTCTCTGCCTCTGGTTCTAGGAGCGAAGACAACTAACAAATTGCTGAGTGTCGTTCCATTACCCGAAGTTACTAGAGTATCATCTATTAAGTTCCCAAACTGGAGTGTGTCTTCATTCTTCTTTTTCTTTCTAGATGTGTAAACCTGCCATTTCTCATCCGAGGGCTGGCTCATCTGATTGGTGTGGTCAACAGATTGTTGGACATGTAGGAGAGAATGAGCCCCCAGCTTCTGACTAGCAGTAACAACATTTTGATTCTGAAGAGATGATAAACATGTCTCTTCAACACCTGATGCATCCCGGAGATGTGGAGTTTCAATACTATCCTGATTATCGGGCCCAAGTAAACTATCTGCCAATATATCAGTCGGAAGAACAGAGATAGTATTGTCTCCGGTAGTGGGAGGGGGAGGAGACATCGTGTCAACCGGTGTTTCAATAGTCTGTGGAATGCACTAAGGAGCAGAGGAGGGACATGTATGAGGTGAGACAGATCCAGAAGCATTTTTACTTGAAGGTTTTAAATTTGGATGCAACTGATAACATTGAGAAGGAGAATGTCCAAACATACGACAGTGAGTACAATAAAGTGGTATCTGTTCAAGTTCTGCTTGCTGCCAAAATCCCTAATGTTGTGTGCCAATCCATATTTCTTCTGAAAAAGGTAAAGTAATATCTCTTTCTATCAAAATTCTGGCTTCTGAATGCCGAGTTAGATTCACTGTAGGCGTGTCAATTTTGAGGGGTTTACCGTACACCATCGCTAAAGTGAAAAGAAGTTCTTGATAAAAAAGGTGAATCTTCAAACCTGGAAAACACAGCCAAGCAGGAATGGTAGGAGGTTCAGTACGATCACTACAGGGGTCAAAATCCACCGTCCATTTTAAAACTTTCATCACCTGGTTTTCTATTCGAAGAAATCTTCTCGCAAACAAATGAGTGTAGGCTTCATCATTTGATAATTGAATAAGAATGTGGCGACCATCCAATTTATTGATCTTCCAACCCCCTTTCAGCTTCATTTGTTCAAAGTTCTTTCGAATTAGCTCAAGTTTAGGGTTTCCACGAAGAAACTTACCAACTAAGAACAGTTGGCAGGGCGCAACTAGGGTGGAGATCTCTGCCTCAGTGAGAAAGATTGTAGGTTTGCCGTTTTTGCGGGAAGTTTTTTTGAGAAATCTGGTTTCAGTGCCAAGAGCAAAATTGTCGTGGTATTGTTGCGGAAACATATTCAAAAGAGGGGCGGAGACAGGGTTATCACTGGCGAGGGCGGCGGCGTAGGAATGCCCTGATGCAATTTCTATAGCAAGAAACGTCAATCGACATAGACGCAGACATAGAAGTAGCGCACGTCATTCGGAAGACAAGCCGTGGTTTCATCACAGGGTGCGAAGCAGCGCGAAGGAGGAAAGCCTTGCGTTGCTGGGCGCAAAGGAACGACGTTCGTAGAGACGAGCGCAGGCGAGCAAGCGTCAGTGGAGTCGTGGACAACGCTGCGAAGACGGCGCAACAGAGTCGCGTCTTCTCCGCCGCAATCGACGACGCGTACGGACGTGTGAGGGAGCGGAGATCGGGGCAACAACGACAATCAAAACGCTAGGGTTCGCCATGGGGCGGAACCCTAGTAGAGCGGCGGGACGACAACATCAAAATATATATATCCAATATATATATATATATATATATATATATATAATGTATGGATTGGTTCTAATCATACGGGTTATTGGCAACCAATGTTTCTTGAGAAACATCCTCACTACTGCTCGCACTATACTATATTTGGTCATGATTCAACACACTGTTTTCATTTACTTCCTGAATTGCGGAAATCCACTTCTGGCCGTGTGGGCTCTGTGGAGCAGAAAACTGCTCTGCGAACTACTCATTCTGAACCGGCTGCTCAGTCAACTGAAGTTGATTGCGTGGGCCCGGATGATCAAATTGCTCCCTGTTTGGAGGCAACCAGTGCTGCTCACACTGAGGAAGTAGCATGCGTGGGTCCTGTACCCACGGAGAGACTGTACCCACGGAGAGAGTTGAAAACGTGGAACTCATTGCCACACAAACGAAATCTGTGGCTCAGATTTCTACTGTTTTACCGGAACAATTTGAGGCTCAGGATCCCCCACAAGCAACTATTCATCCATCTACTCCATTGGTTACTCCTCCACTGCCGGACCCATCTTCTATGACTGCCATGGCTTTAGAATCTGAATGGACAATTTAAAAATATAGCAAAAGAAGAGGTAGAAGGAAATCATAACTCCCAATTACGACAAACAAACTATATTGATGTCACATATCATTCGGAAGGTGAGCACTTGCATCTTCCCCCTAGGTTTGCCAGGAGGGGAGTTGTTATGGGCATTAGAGGAGTGACAGACCCACACTCCTTTAATCGTTTAAAACATTTATGTAGGGTCCATAAGCCAGACATTTTTATTCCTTTGGAGCCGTTTGTTACGGTTCATAAAGAGGATATTCTTAAAAAATTCAAGGGATACATGCATTACAATAATCAGAACAATAAAATTTGGCTATTTTGACAGAAAGACATTACTCTTAACATTATTGATGATAACGTACACTATGTTCTTCATTATCAGTTGGAGAATTTTTATGGTTGGGCTACCTTCATTTATGCCATCTCTCTTTTAAAGGACAAACTTCTCATTTGGAAACAACTTACTCATATGGGTGCCACTATCTCTAAAAATTAGTTCGTTGGAGGGGATCTAAATATGATTATTTCGCCTTCGGAGAGAAGGGGTGGTGCTATTCTTGATACAAGCCTTATGAACCGTTTCTGTGAACATATTGAGGATGCTGACCTTTATGATTTAGGCTTTTCGGGTTCTCCTTATACTTGGCGGGGGGTTTTCTTGTGCAGAGACTGGATAGATTTCTGGGAAACTCATCTTTTCTGGTTACTACAACATTATTCATGTCAAACATCTTAATCATGCTGCATCAGACCACAATCCTATTTTGCTTACTTTGGCTTTTCATTCTAAACCTGCTCGTTATCATTTTAAATTTCTCAATGTTTGGACTTCTCATCCTACTTTTATTGACTTGATTAAGCAAGCTTGGGTCTCGAGGAGTGGTAACCATTGGATCATTTTGTGGCAATTACATAAGAATGTTGCTTCTTACTTAAAAAGGTGGAACATAGATACTTTTGGTAATGTTCATTCTAGGGTCTCGAAGGCCCAACAGGAGGTCGATACCTTAGAGGCACAGGTGATAGAAACTCCTTATCTGGTGGCCAAGTTAGCTAATGCTCATCATACTCTTTTGGAGGAAATTACTGTTGAGGAGGATTTCCTCAGACAGAAAGCTTGTGACATTAATTCAAAATAATGACGACAAAAATACTAAATATTTTCATGCTACTATTAAACATCGTTGTAATATAAATACCATTATTAAGATTGTTACTAATGAGGGTTCTTTTCTCACTGATGCAGATCAAATTGGTTTCAATGCAGCTGATTATTTTTTTTCTCTTTATGCTGAGACTCTTTCGTTCACTGATATATTATCGAAATTGTTTGAGGATCAGAGGGACACGATTTCCTCCCTCTCTTTGTTCGACCCTCCTTCTGAGTTGAAGATTTTCAATGCCTTTAAAGCTATTAGTTCTCAAAGGCTCCTGACCTCGATGGTTTCACTTCTGCTTTTTATATTTCCTGCTGGAGCATCATAAAGAAAGAGTTCCTAAATCTAACGATAAAACTCATTGGAAGGACTTTCGGCCCATCTCGCTCACTTCTGTTATATCTAAAATTATCAGTAAACTGATTGTGGCTCGTCTTCAACCACACCTTCCTTCTCTTATCTCCCTCCACCAATCTGCCTTTATTAAATGATGTGATATTTCTGACAATATTCTATTAGCTCAGGAAATTTTGCAGGATCTTGATAAAAAATGCAGAAGTGACAATTTTGTTATCAAATTAGATATCAAGAAGGCCTTTGACACGATTTATTGGGATTTCATCATCAATGTTTTGAAGGCTAGAGGTTTCATTACCAGCTTTTGCACCTTGATAAAAAGATGGTTGACTAACAACTATTATTCCGTGCTGGTAAATGGTAATTTTTATGGATTTTTCACTGCTTCTCGTGGCATCAAAAAGGGAGACTCTCTCTCCCCTATTATTTTCATTTTAGTTTTCGATTATTTATCCAGGATGCTCAACCATTTCCAGCTGTTACACCCTCACACAGTTTTCTCATAAGGCCAAGATGATGGTTTCATATCTTGCTTATGCTGATGATGTGATTATTTTTGCCAATGCCTCTAAGCTTGCTCTAAAACAATTAATGAGGCTCTTAATGGATTTTCAGAATTGTTCTGGACTTCTCTTTAATTGTGACAAGTGCCAGATGTTATTTGGCAAGCACGTTAAGCCCCAACTTATTCATTGGGGAGTTGCCTTTACTGGCTTTCATCACGCTTCTCTTCCTCTCAAATATCTTGGGGTAAATTTGATTAAGGGAAGGAGGAACCAAATACAAATGGATGATGTAATTGATAAAATCAAGAGTAAAATCAACGATTGAAGAAATGTTTTTCTTTCTACTGGGGACATGATTTCTTTGCTTTCTAGTGTTCTTCAGAGTATTCCACTATATGTTTTGTAGGTGTTTAACCCAAAAAAAAGTGCTATCAATATTATGGAAAGACTTTTTAACAAATTCTTTTGGGTGGGGAATGATGCTAAGAAAATTTGGGGCTCTTGGCATAAGGTTTGTAAGCCTAAGAAGGCTGGTGGGTTAGACTTTAAAGCTTTGAAACATACGGTGGAAATAAACCTTTGCAAACTTTGGTTCAAATTTAGATTGGGCTCATCTCTATGGGCTTCCTTTATGCATCAGAAATATTGTGCCCAAACCCATCCTTCCCAGGTTGTGGAAGGTTGGTGATTCCCGTATTTGGAAAACAGTTGTAAATGCTAGAACCACTGTTAAGGATTTCATGTTTTGGGATATAGGAGATGACAATATCTCTTTTTGGAATGATAATTGGGAGTTGTCTCATCTCTTTGAATACTTTCACCCTCTACATTCTAACTCCTTATTGGTTTCTGATTTCTTTTCTCAAGATGACTGAGATTTCTCCAAATTATGTTCTATTGTGGGGGAGCAAAATGCAAAGCATATAATTATTATTCCCATCACCTTTCACGCAAGGATCTCCCCGTGTGGAAAATGAACAATTCTCAATCGGTTTGCAAACTTATATATGACACTTTACATTCACACTGGGATTGGTTTTGGGGAAAATGGATTTGACACAAATTCTTAAATCTTTCGATATCCTTTTTTCTTTGGCGATATCTCTCTTATTTACTACCTATTGATGACATTCTTAAGTTGAAAGACCTTAAAATGACCTCGAGATGTCCTATGTGTAAGGTTGCGGAGGAAGATACAAGACACATATTTTTTGAATGTGCATTCTCTTTAAATGTCTGGAATATACTGGGCATGCATTTTGGTATTTCATGGTTTCATAGGGGCATTTTTAGCAACTATTTGTGGCAATGGAAGGATTTTGATGATAAGGGTGGGGGGTTTCCCCTTCCTTTATTGGTCCTTTGGTTTATTTGGACCTCGAGAAACAACTTTAAATACAACTATTCTCCCCCCACTGCTTCTATGATTGTCTCTTATGTGATGGCTTATTACACTAAGGTCCCCTAAGGGCTTGTCCTACTGATGTTTCTACTTTAAGACCCCCTCGGCTGATTAGGTGGGCTCCCCCTTCATTGGGTTATGCTAAAGTTAATGTGGATGGCTGTTGGAATCCTGTCTATGCTGCGGTTGGGGGCATGTTTAGAAATTATGAGGGTAGGTGTCTCTGTTGTTTCACCTCTCCCGTTGTCGCTGACAATCCTTTAGTCACGGAATGTTGTGGGGTTTTTCTGGCATTAATGTTGGCTAGTGTTTTCAATTTTCATAAAATTGAGGTGGAAACCAGTTCTAAAATGCTTTATGATATTCTTTTGGGTATCTCACCTCCCCACTGGATATAATTTACACTTTTAAACGTATTTGAGCCTTAATGACTGAAATGCAATTAGATGTAAATTGGAAATTTATTCATAGAGAGGGCAGCTCCCCTGCTGATTGGTTAGCCAAACACGCAGGGGAGGCTTCTTACGTTGACATTTATCCTCCTGCTCCTCTTAGATGTCTCCTAAATGGGGATAATTTGAATCTGCCATATGTTCGTTTTTAGATTCTTGTGCTTCTTGGCTTTACCATTGAGGGACTGTTTTTTGTATTCCTCTTGCGGGTCTCCTAGTTTGCTTGGTAGGTTTCTTTGGTTTTGCAACAAGTCTGGTTGTGTCTCCCTGCTTTTGGTTTTTGCTTTCTGCTCAGTTTCTGTTCTCACGGCTTCCGTTGGCTGCTACTGTTTTTTGATCTCTTTGGTCTACGCTCCAGAGTCTCAAAGGTTTTTTGTTTGCTCGTGGGAGTGCTTTTGGAGAATTATTACTCGACTGAAGACATTTTTTGTACATCCTTTTTCTCTTTACATGTTTAGTAATACAGGAACACAGGTTTACTTATTTTTGGGTTTTTGTTTTTTCGTTTTGGGTATACCTGTATTTTTGGAGATTTCTTTTAGTGTGCGTTGTACTGTGGGGAGAGGAACTCCTAGGTTATAGACGGGGATCCTCCCCCCTCCAATTTTTGTACCTTTTCTTTTAATTAACGCGTAGGGAGCAACCGTTATTTTTCTCCCCCCCCCCCCCCCCTCCCCCCCAAAAAAAAAGAAAAAAAAATATAAATACTAATCAAATACATAATTTTGTTAGGTATTACTAAGGAAAATATTTTCTATGGAAAAATAGATGAGCAAAAAAATCCCATGGTTAAGGCGTGTAAGCATACATCTATTTTGTATTAATTATGTTTCTTTAAATTTAAATGCATTACATGATTGATAGATTTTTAATCAGCACAACATTTGAAGTATTTAAAACATAAAAGTATTCGATAAAAATTAATTAAATACCCATTTCATTGTATTTGTACAAACTTTATAATTCATTTTAGAAATATTTTATATATTGTAATCACTTTTGATGTTTGGAATTTATGTTAAAGGACTAAAATGATTATGATGATTATCAAATGAAATTAACAAATAATTTATCAAAAGAGTTACTTCTTTATGGTACTTGTTGGGAATGTTGTTGTGCCCGTGCATGAAAAAGGAAATAGAAAAGATTGTACTTTCATTGGTATAAAAATTTTAACGATGCTCTTGAAATGACTTATTAAATAAAATGTATAAATATTCTTACATGAAAAGGTGAAAATGTTAATACGAGAAATTAAATATCAATATTTGATCATTTTAAACTATTCACTTGTTGGAGTATATGCATAATAAGTAGTATAATGTGGATTTGTAATTATTCACTAAGTTTTCTGTTAAAATTATTCTTTTACTTAAATGTTTATTTTAAGAAAGACTATATTGAATCAAAATGATTGACAATAGAGATTGTCCATAGAAGAAGGGGATCAAATCATAATAAGTATGAAACAATATTATTTTTATGTTTAGTTTTTTTCTTAGTATTGGTACACATTGAAAGTCCTTATATGTTTGGTTTGGATGATCTTTTATATATTTTTTAGTTTAGTGACTGTTTTACAGTTGAATCTCGGGCTAAACAGATAGCTCAGTTTTCTTATATATATGTTAGAATTGTTTTTGTTTATCGTCCAACTGTTCGTTCATGCTTTAAAAATTTCAAACTTTCAGGTCAGGTTGTGACAAATACTATATGTTTAGGCTGATTTTAGGAAAAAAAACATATAAAGGGTTTGGATTTATGGTACATATTTAGAGATGACTCTTGTGATGAGTGTACTATTAAATAAATTATGAAAATTGTAATAAGAAAACTGAGCTATCTGCTATTGCACTGTACATTTTATGACAACTGATTTATATCATTTTAGTTTTGCATTTTTTTCATAATTATTGAATTATTATAATTTGAAAACATTTTTAGCCAATTAGTTATTTGACATGAAATGATCGATGAAATTTTTTCTGTAAAACTCTTTTAATTTAAATAAATGATAAAAGATTATTTTTTTACAGATGTTAGGGAGCGATAAGAGATACGTAATGTAATATATTGCTTTTGTATAAGTCGTGATTGAAAAAGGTTTTAAATTTGGATGTGTTTCATTATTAAATTTTTTTTCGATATAGTTGACCTTTTTATAAATATTGAAAGGTTTTTATTTTTTACAAAATTTGGAAAAAGTTTAATGAAGTAAATTTTTTGTTCAATTTTTAGTTTCTGCATTGGAAATGCAAACTTCTGGGTTGGGTCGTGATAACTCATTCAATATTTTAGTACTTACACATATTATTTTGATGTGGTGGGAAACATGTAGTGTTTGTAATTTTATTGTTGTAGGTGACTCGTACAAACCCTTTTTTTTGGCATGATGGTTGAAATATTCATGTCTTTCTTGGTGTGATGGGAGTTGATGACCCATGCTATCAAAATAAGTATCAGTATGCATTTTTTTGTCACAATGAGAGAAATTGTTTGTAAAATTTCATATAGATACACGAGGACCCATACATGTCTTTCTTGGCACGATGAGATTGTCCTGACTGTGGGACATATTGGGAGGTTATGAATTGTTTAATGAAAAATATATTAAAATTGAGAGAACTTAAACTGCTTTTGGGGATAAAATTAGGACAAAAATGAAATTAAGATTGCAAAATGACATTAATATAAATTTGAATTGATATACAAATCACGCCTAAACAATAAATTGAGCATAAAGTTGGACATATGAGGGATTTTTGAAGAACCTGAAAGCTAGTGCACGAGCTTAAAAATCTCGAATAGTTGGAACATATTTGAATGCTCAACACTTTTGGGAGCATGGTGGGTGAATTAAACTTGGAATGAACATGTCTGAGAAATGTTCCTATTTATTAGAAAAATATAATTTAATGTGGGGCCACTCGAACAAAATGGGGTTAATTACAAAATTTACTAATTGACCCATGAAAGCAGACAGTACGATTAATAATTCACTCAAAATATAAAGTTATGTTCATCTCTTGATGATTGTATCTGCATGTGACTGATCACCAGAATTGGCCTTCATATTCTTACTTGCTTGTGTATATGTGAATGAGATCCTTTTGAAATAAAACCAAACTGTCTGATTGATTCTGTGTCGTGTTGTTCAAATGCTTCTTGCAGCGCATGTTGATTGACAATACTTTTCTGTGAATGATAGCATATTCCTACGTACGAAAACCTTTTACACGAGGCATACAATTCATTATTGTATTTCTAGGGTAGCGTGGTCATTTCGAGAAGACATGTAAGATCAGTCAAAGTACCGAATGCAAATTTGTCCATGTGTTTTGGCAAACCTCTTAATTTCCCCTACGATCCTTGAAGTTCGTCTTCTCTGATTCGTTTCCCCTGCTTGCCGTAGAAGTGAAGTGGGTGTGAGTTTAGATACATAAGAATTGTGTGCAACAAATGTAAATTTCTTGTGCATTATGCGTGCATTGTAGTTTATAAATAGGATATGTGGAGAATGGTTCTGAGCTGAAATCAATTCCAGGTATATTTGCAACAAGGAGTAATTGGATTTGAAAAATGGTGAAGTCATTTGATTTGAAATTCTTTTTTCTTCTGGTTGTATTCTGCTCCCTCAGTTTCCCCTAAGAACCTTCAACACCAACTTTAAATTAATGTTCTCTCTACAAGCAAAAAAATGAGCCGAATGAAATCAATCTTCACCATCCTTTTTCCGCAAATGACTATTTCTTTATTTCAAGTTTCCATAGCTACTGATCCTAATTTATTTTCTTACATTTCCCACAGTATGTTATCTTTTGAATTGATCTGTGATAATTTCTGGGTTTTGTATTATATACTTTTGTTCTAATTTCAGTTTTGTTCCAACAACTTAACCAAACAGGGGCAAAATTGTCATTTATTCAACAACAACTCTCAGTAAACTGTTCTGAATAAGCTGCCTCAAACAGCAAACCAGTTTATTCTGATAATCTGCAGATTATCAAATTATCAGAATAATCTGTTTATCAGCATATTATAAATAATCAACAGCTGTCCCAAACAGACCCTAAGTATGTTTGAAATTTATTTTTGCTTGGACTCATATAATAGTTGCATAGAGAAAGCTACGGTTGTGAACACTTTTGATCACCATGCTATATACTTTCACTTGTGAGAGGAACATATATGAGGAAAAGTGGACAGATAATTAGGTTGGTTTTTATTACTGGCCATTTGCTTGGTTCCGCTGTCATTATTCTTGTTCCCACAGCTGGCTGAGCTTTGAAGCTGGTAGGGTTTTATGCGGGCATCTTGTGTTTGGGAACGAAGAGTAATTCATTCCTCATGCTTGGTATCATTAATTTATTGAGCAATCATTTATTTTGATCTATTATTAACTAATCATTGACTGAGTTGCTACTTTGAGACTTATTTTTTTTGCTTGTATAGAATTTGACGTTTTTTTGTTTGAAGAATTCTGCTTTGATTCTTTTGTTTCACTTAGTTCAATAGAATGCTTCAAGTAACTTTTGTGCCGAGTTTTGTTTGAATGATTAATGTGCCAAGTTTAAGTTTAAAAAAATGCATCAACAACCTTGTTTGGTACTTTGAGATGGAGGCTTGGTACTTGTAAGATTTCATCCATCTAATCCAGTATATGGTAATTACAAAATTTTGCAGGACATTATACGTCTTCCAAGGCTTTTTCGTTTTCTTCAGAAGCCATTGGCACAGTTTGTTTCTATTGTTAGAGCACCAAAGAGCAAAGAAGGATATGCTTCAATAGGAGGCGGTTCCCCGCTTCGGCAAATAACAGATGCACAGGTATGTATAATTAAAATTTACTGTCTTCTTTTTGTTACTTTCCTGTAATGTTCTTAACACATATAATAGTAGCAGTTTGACAGCCATAATTTCATCTGATATTTATTGAGTTAATTTTTGAATGTTGATTTATTTGGTAAATTGTACATAGTTCATTGATACTAGAAAATTATATGCCTTTATTTATAATTTGTTTTGATGATGATTGATTGAGAATTCCAAATCAAGGGCGCTATACTTCATGCCCCAAGCTAGATTTTTAAATTGTTGGCCATGCCGGGACTGAATTGGGTTTAATGTAAGATTTCTTGTGTAGACCGTGGTTAGGATAAATTTGGTTTGAAATAAATAAAGATTATCATCATCATGATCACCTCATAATTAGCCGCATCCCTATGAATCCTCATTTTTTTTGGGTTCTTTTAAGTGTTTTCATGTAAGTTTTAGCCTATTTTTTTTTACTTTCTTATTCTTCTAAATTAATCTTATCTAATCAAATTTATTTTGTTATCATCATTATCATAATCATCAGCTATGTTTCCCTTAACCTAATTATTTGGTGTTGAATTTATGAATTATCATTTTCTACTATTTTTTACTAAGTTGTTTGATGTGGTAACCTATTCTTCGCCAATCATCTTGAATATTTTATGCCCATTTTACCTATTTTACCATTGCTTTACTTTATTAACTTATGTTTCTACATAACTTTTATGTATTCATGAAATTTGTGCATTTTTTTGTCTCTTAATGTATATCCTTAAATCACTATTTTCAACTAACTTGTTATAAATAGATTTTATTCTAATAGGCCTTTTTCATTTAATTATATCAGAGTTAACCCAAACAACTAGCCACAAGTATTATTACCGAGAAGCCAATAGACGATTACAACCAACACTCAATAAAGCGGAAATAACAGCTGACTCAAACTCAAACTAGGGCAGGCCTTGGGTGGTTGCGATAATAGGTGAGGGGTTGGAAGTAGGTCTGTGAATGAGCCGATTTCGAGCCTATCCAGTGGCGGCTCGAAATTGGATCAAAATTGTTGTAAGTGGATCAAAATCGGCTCGTGGCTGGAATGAACTTAATCTCGGTCTGAGCCGAATCGAAAACAAACGATTTACGAGCTGGCTCGCATTGTAAACGAGTCGGTTTGAATGTCATTTTTTGGCTCATGAGCCAGATCGAATCGACTTGAAAGCTTGTTACAGGCGGCTCAAAATCTTGTGAGCTGGCTCGAAAATTTTATTTTAACAAAATTAATTATTGATATAAAAAATAAAAAAAAGTAAATAAGACAAAAACATAATATAATATTTTTTCTATTGAATGAATTATCAAAATATAATTTAACAACAAAACAAATATTATTTCTACCCTTACAATCATAACTCATAAATTACAAATTACATATTACAAATTTACAAATTATAATTGAAGATTACAAATATCAAATACTAAAAATTACATATAAAATCAAAATAAAATGATTCTTCAATCTTGTTGACTTTCATCCTCAAATTTTACTTCATTAAAATGAATACACATGTAAACATGTAATAATTACTTATCCATCCATTACAAGTAACCACTTGCAAGCATCAACCCATTCACAAAAGATCCATATGGTAGAAATCTTACTTGATCTACCAATTCTTGCAAATTGACAGTCTTCTTCTCAATGCTGCCTACGCAGCTACGCTGGTGAGGTGCACGTTCTGCCTGTAATCATTTATAAAATTGTTCTAATCAGCTTCTTGCAAAATTGCAGAAAAAACAGTTCAATTTAAGCATTTGTCACATTTCAAAAAAAGTTACAAAAGAAAATTATCAGAAAAGAAATTTAGTCATATAGTCTATAAAATATGAGCTTTGAACCTTTAATTCTTCAATATCGTTTAGACTTGTCCTAGGCAAACCCTTCCACTAATTTTCCTTCTTCTCTTTTGAGATAATATCCATTGCCATGAGAACATCTAGGGCATGATAGACCCTTCTTCATATCATATTGTCGTTGTACACAATTCATAAGAAAACATTCTACTGAATTTATAAATGAAAAACAGAAGTTATTGAGTGGCTTCTTCTTTAATCTAGCACAGCATTATGCATACTGTATTAGGAGTGAAATTGGAAAGATTATTATTAGGATCTGCAAAATTCAGCATACAACCTGATCTGGGGAAGCACGACTATTATTAGGATTTGCAAAATTCAGCTACAAGCTCATCCACAACTCATAGAACAACAACAACAACAACAACAACAACAACAACAACAACAACAACAACAACAACAACAACAACAACAAAGCCTTAATCCCACTAAGTGGGGTCGGCTACATGGATCCTTTTTCTCCATTGCTTCCTATTTAGTGTCATATTTTTATTTAATCCTAATAAATTAAGATCATTTTTTATACAATAAGCCCAAGTTTTCCTAGGTCTATCTCTGCCTTTCTTAACATAAATCGAACTTAAAACATCTACTCTCCTAATCGGATCATCAGATGATCGACGTTTAATGTGACCAAACCATCTAAGATGACTCTAATTTTGTCATTTACTAGAGCAACACCAACTCTATCACGGATCCATTCATCTTCTTCAACATCCGCAATTTGTGAAGGAAAATTTTTATATTCCAGGCAATCAACATAAAGTGAAGGATATATTCACCTTCTTCAACATCCAGACCTTCATTTGTGCAGTTAAAACTTCCATGCTAAAAAAAAGAAAAAAAAAACTACCCCCAATGCAATGCACCTTATATATCCAAACAAATGAAACAATGAATATAGATAAAATTAATGGTTCACTCAGACACCAAATAATAGTGCCACATGATCCAACTATTTTTCATGACTCATTGTTATTGTTTCAGCCCCATATCTCACCTCCTTGGCATAATAAAACCAGTATATCATTGCAGTGGCATGTATGTAAATGCTAAAATGACCTTAAAAGAAGATAAGGAACAAATTAACAATCCAAATACAATTGACTGCAAATGTGTACATTTGAATCAATTGAGCCCTATCTACCAAGCTTCCAAACTAGAATAAAAAAAACATTTAAAGTTGAAGTAAAACCTTTCTAAAGCATATTTAAACTTCAACAAGGTACTTGAAGACCGCCATTGAAAGACAAAATAAAGTATTCCTTAATTCCATCTATCAAGAATTAAAAAAAAAAAAGCTCAGAAAATTCCCAGGCTGACATAGTCAACTCTCTTCCAAAATTATCAGGCAAGTTGGTGTGGCATGAATGGGTTTAAAATCTAATGCTAAAACCTGCAAATTTTTAATTTTCAGATTCTACATAACACTCTAAACCGCATATCAATATTTCAGGATATCACCTATTATTTAAAAAACACCAAGATTCCTGATAGCTGGTTGAGCAATTAAGGCTGGCTAACATCATTGCTCCATCAAAAACTTCCAACCAATTTTTCAAATAAGAACCAAGTGTAGTGTCTAATTACTATCAGCAACACAAGAATTTCAGTACTTTAGTTGTAAAATGTCATAATTTCAGTACTTTTTTGGTCGCTGTAAAATGGCATAATTTGCTCACAGACACTAAAACCATGGAACACTTACAATTTCTTCTCACAATGCCACATGAAAATCACCGCGACCAAAGCTAAAGATAAATAAAAACAATAATCCAACCATATCCATCAACCATGCAGGCCATTCATGACAGCAGCATTACTGAAAATTTATCATTAATACCCTTTGGATTGATTTTAAGAGAAAACAAAATGTAAATTAAGCAATTGGTATCTTGATTTCTTAAAAAAAAATAGTTAAACAGATAAATAACGCATTCACTCCATTCTCAATAATCGTCAATACGAGCACAACCAGCAAGATGAAGTTCTAAGCATTAAAATAATAACGCTTTAGACCAAACAAATTAAAAGTTAGATGATCCACAAGCAAAATGATAAACCATTCAAGTGACTAAATAGTCACAAATTTATAATATGTTAAAGTTCATAAAATTACCATCCTCATTTACTAATTCTGACTTCCAAATTCCAAATGAATTAACTTTTCAAATTTGAGATTCACGACTCAAACTTTCAGGAATAAGTACCGCTAAGTTCTCTTCCGTAAGAATGTCAAACTGAACAAAAAAGAGTTGGACATTTGTATAGAGCTGTGTAAATGTAACATTCAGTAAGAAAAAAATGAAGAAACTACATATTACCAATGGTTCCTTCAATGATTTATATACAAATAAAATCCAATTACCAGTACACACTAATGCGTCAAATATTTGGTGAAATTGAACTTCTATAATCACTTAGCACACATCCTCCTGCACTAAATGCTAATTGATAAGCAAAAATTGTGATTGGAACCGTAAAGATATCCTTGGCGTACATTTTCCAGCACTTTAAAATATCAAACTCTGAATCGGGGTATTTAACTCATGTTCCTCTAAGTATAACTCAAGGTTAGACTTCCGTGGAAATGAAAGCCCTACCGATTCTATAAAAATCATATTACCCAGCCAAATCATCAAGTGAACTGGTGTTGCCTTGTGCTGTGATTGCCGCCCCTGCTGGAGAGTTAGAAGTGGATGCTTCACTGACTTCTTTTTCAATATGTTGTTTATCAACAACATAATAGGAGTACATCTCAAAAAGTTTTTGCTTCACAATATCCTTCTTTTCATTCACAATAAATTCATCATAAAATTGTGGATAATAGTAGTTGATGGAAAATAATTTCATTCGAAGATTTAATTGCAAGCAATTGAGATTAATATTGAACAATCTTCCCAATATCCTTCTTTTCATTCACAATAAATTCTTCATAAATTTGTGGATAATAGTAGTTTATGATAAATAATTTCATTCGAGGATCTAAAATTCAAGCAATTGAGAATAACTTAGAGCAATCTTCCCAATATTTATCAAACTTTAACTTTATGATTCTTGCCATATTAGAAATAAAAAGAGCATGAGATAAACATTCCCGATCCAAAGTTTCTTAATGAGTATTAAATTGGGAAGAAGCCTATTTGCTGTGGGATAAATGGAGCCTGAGAAAATTTCAGTTATATGATGAAAAATATGAAACAGTTCTCTAATCTTATCAAATTGGTCCCAATCATCCTCTGATGACAATGAAGCATAATTAAGTTCCCGTAAAGCATATTTGAGAAAAAAAAACAACTTTTTAATAAAATAAAGAATCAACACTTTGTATGTGGAGTTCCGACGTGCTGGAACATTAATGCATAATGATTTTGATGTGGATAAACCAATCTGTCTTGTAATTTCGCCAAAGTTATGTAAGCAGCTAGGGGATCTCTTTATAAACAATATTTACTCTAACTTTTTCAAGTATCCTTCCAATTTCCTTCAAAGTAACTCGCACCATTAAATTTAAAATATGACCAACACAACTAGCATGAAAAAAAATCTCCCATAATGAGAAAACCAGACTTTCTAGTAAACAATCCTTTTAACTTTCGAGCAGCCACATCATTTAATGATGTATTATCCAAAGTAATGGTACTAACCTTATTTTGAAGACCCAATTGTAGCAAACTTTCAGAAATTGCTTCAGAAATTACAAATCCACTATGGAACATCTAAGTTAGTAAAACTAATTATGTTAGAATGTAATTTTCAATCAGAACTAATGTAATGTAGAGTAAGCTATATATAACCAATAGTTTGACTTGATGTCCAACAATCACTGGTAAGTGAGATTATTTCAACTAATTTCAAATTTCTTTTCAATTTTTCTTTCTCAACTTCATAAAATGTCATGCACTCTTCTCTGATAGAAAACCTTGAAATTTTTCGATAACTTGGATTTATTGATTTCATCATAACGTTAAACCATAGATGTTCGACTGTCATGAAGGGATTTTCATGTACAATGATTATCTTGGCTATAATTTTTTTTATTCTACTATGATGATATGCAGTTGGGACACATAAAACAGAAATAGACTCAGTTTCATCAATATTTTTAGCTACTGGGTCAAAGAGCTTTTGCTTTTTATCTCTACATTCTATTTCAGTGTAATGATTGGTTTTGAAATATTTTCTCATTTGAGAAGTGGTACCAGTTTTTTGCTTCATATATGATTTTACACAGTAATTGCATTTCCATTTTTGAATTATTTTTCCCTTTTTTTATGACGGATATTTCACTAAAATGTTGCCAAACCCCTGATCTTTGGCTGTTTCCTTTTTTGCCTTCAGTTGAAGTAATTTCCCCACGATCTCATTTTGAGCTGCTGCTCTATCAAAACTAGACTGGGTTGAAGAAGTATTAGATTTGTCTTGAGTTTGAGTTGTCATTGCCTCTATAAAAAATTTTCAACATTAAATTAATAAATACTAAATAAGTGGTATACATTAAACTAACATTGTTGCATTTGCTGATTTGTAGCCAAAAAAAAAAAAGAAAAGAGGGTAAAAAATAGCATATTCCATTCAAAGGTTAAGGAGAGATCCTAAAGTTACAAATAAGGGATATACAATTAAAAAAGAAATCAATTATCATCATATTCTTAAAGGGTGGTTGAAGGCAACATATAAGTATTTTGATATAATAAAGCAATCCTTTCTGGAACAAATCATATAGTATAATGGAAGGTAGAGATAAAAAGCATGAAGTACTCCATTAAAGCATAAAGGTTAATATTTGTTCCAATAATTCTCTTGCAAGCCAACTACAATGGCAAATCCATATATATAAGAAAAAAGAGCGGAACTCCGATGCATGGAATAAACTTATGCATGAAAAGGCTTATTTTGAGTTCTAAAATTGTAGTGATTGTGATATTTTTGATGTAAGGCTTCTCTTGGCATAAATGTCAAATCTTCCAATGCATAAATGAAAGTTTCTCATTTAGAACTTTGAAGAAATTGAATGCAGGGAAGAAATGACCATTATTAAGCGAACTGCATTCAAACAAACCCTTAAAAATTAGAAATTCCAAATAATTTTAGTATAAATCGAATTTTCAAAGTAAATGATTTAACCTATTTCATGAACATATTTCTCATTCCTTGGTACTACTCTTTTTTCACCTCTTCTTTGGAAATGCTATTTCTGAAAAATTCATTAAAAATGCTATTTCTGAAACAATTCATTGGAAATGCTAGCAAGCAGGCCAACTATTACGGTATAACAACAGAAGCACTTTACCGATGTTCACATATCACCAAGAAAAAGTCTAGAACCAAGCAATGGATGGTCTGTTATTCTATACACGAGAGCATTGCATGTTGCTGGCTGATATGAACAGGGTTATCTTGTGAGCGTGAGAAGGGAAACATATCCTGCTACTCCTGTATATTTTTATGGTCCTACAAATATCTTTTGCAAGTTTCTACTTGGGTTATATGTGAATCAAATCAACTCATCAAGTTGTGTTGCAATGAAGGGCTTCTGGTTGTAGAGCTTGTAGTGGTTGAAATAGAAATTTACCCAAATACACTTTTCGTGTTAAAAAGACATTTTGGCCATACAAGTGTTTCACACACATAATAGTAATAGAAGTTCTAATTGGAATATCTGCGTTTATTTGCTAAGTACAAAGCCATCTTATTTCCTCTCTTTTCTTTCACGTATCATCACGGTTTTAGAAGTCAGGCATTTTCTTCTGGTGCCTTAATTAATCACAATCTAGAGATCTCCAATAAAAAAATCGCTTAGTTTGTAATTAGTTCCTTGAAGGTAACTTGGTAAGCGTGATGCACCAAATAAGTTAATTACTATTGGCCCAAAGACAGGAAAATGGCTCCACAACTACCCTATTTTGTATCGTGTTGTGATGCACCAAATAAGCTCATTACTATTCTCATAAAGATAAGGTAAATTGCTATGCATGTGTTTTATCCTCGCAAAGCTGTGGAAAGGTAACAAACACGAACTATTGAATTTTGTTTCATGATCCTCATGCAAGTTAAAATGCATAAAACTTCACAATATCCTTATTTTGAGTTTTAAAATGCATAAATTTGTACACTCATGCTATAAGACTTCAAAAAAATAATTGAAGCACCACTTCATTAAATATTCAGAGTATTTCTCACAAATCACAAGCGCTTTTGGTGAGATATTGTTTATCATCGATGGGGATGCATGGAATAAGAGCAAACTCCATATAAATCAGGACTACCGAATAATTTCAAGCATACCACATGTTTAAGGTAAAGATCGTATACACTAAAACAATGGCCTGCTACATGTTATCATCAATTTGGCTGTCAAACAATTTTACAACATTCTTAAAAGTTCTTTCACACTTAATCAAACATCAATAAATTAGTCCCAAGGGTAGAACGAAAACATCAACAGAAAAAAAAACTTTTCTAGATGACTAAGACAAAATGTCAAGAAACCAACTGTCTAACTTTTAAATGAAAACCTATAATACCTCAAACATAAACAATTATCTCAGTCTTTTAGATTGAAAGTGTAAGATTGAGGTTAAGAATTGACTGGATTTAAAAGAAAGGGAAGGTGAGGTCAGAGAGATAGATCAAACAGTGAATAAACCATAAAATCAAGAAAACCACACCACCGAGGCACTGAATGATCAAACGCTTATAGCCCACTTGAACACTGGAAAGGTGACCAAAAAGAAAAGGTGAGATCGGAGAGATAGATACAAGGTAATGAGCAAAACAGAAAACCGAGAAAACCACACCATCAAATGCTTCTATCCCGTCTGAACGTCGGAGTAGTGGTTCGATAAAGGCAGATGGGAGGAGACCGCAGAGCAGCAGAGTAGCGCTGAGAGAGGCTCCGTACTCGGGAACGGAGCGACTTTGGTAGTGGGAATGACCGACTGAATAGTGTTTAGCGAATTCGTGAAGTGGTGATTACTTAAGTCGCGAATGGAAGGTCGAGATGGGTGCTCCGAGAGCGGAGAGTGGACGGTCGATATCAATATCGAATTCAATACGATATGATATGATGCTTAATCAAAATCAGATTGAAAAAAAATCGATCCAAAATGTTGGCTCGTAGCTCAACTCGTTTATTTTGATCCGAGCTAAAATTCAAATCAATTTTCGAGCGATCAACGATCTTCGAGCTAAATTCACAGCTCTATTTGGAAGGAGACGGGTTGGTGGGTTAGTTGATTGTCCAACAAAGAACAATAGGTTAGCAGTTTTTTGGGTTCCGGACAACGAATAACAACATGGAACAATTGTCCTGGAAGATGGCAACAAGTTGGACGGTGATAGAGCGCGGGTTCTAGTGGCGGCAACACTTGAGAAGGGAAGGAGAGGTTGCTGGGGAGGCAGGGATAGCGGTACAGTTGAGGGGACAATTCTGGTGTTGGAACCGCCACAAGACTGTAGGGAAAAGGGGCCTGGATTGCTGGAACATCAGGAAAACAACACCGAAGGAAACCCAAATCACAAAGGAAATACATATTATTATTTTTGAATTCCAAACAGATTACAAGCATGACATTTGAAAAAGCAGGAAGTAATGACAAACAAATACAAACAACATAAACAATAAAAGATATTCACGTGCAATTACGTGGACAGAGGTTGCTGAACAGTGGGTTGGTGGCTGATGGAAAATGACTGTGGTTGTTGAATGAAGGTTGGATGGTGGCTGGCGGCCGTAGGGGAGGGGAAGTGGTTGAGGGAAGGTGGCAGGAGGGAAGGACGGCTGCTGGGAGATGGCTGAGATTGCTGAAAAGAGTTTAGAAGGTGGATGGCGGCTGTAAGGAGGGGCTGCGGTTGGAGGGTGCAGGGACAACTGTGTAAAGCGCCAAACAAAGCGAGGAAGGTGAGTGGGGTTGGTGGCAACATAACAGTTGCTGGAAGGATCGAACAACAGCAGGGAGGGTGTTGGCGTAGCTGGCAACAATAGTATAACTGCAAGAAGCGTCGAACAATATCAGGGAATGAGGATGGAGACAAGGTTGAATGGTTTGCAGTTGCTGGAAGCGTGGTCGAAGGGGGTTGCGGAAGGATAAATGTCTCATCGGGGTTGAGCTACAGTCGGAGCACCGCTCGAACTCTTGGAGATGACACCACCTCAGACGAGCTACAACCGAAACACCTTCTAGTTATTGAGTACAACTCCGGAGGGGAAGAACTCCTCCAAGGCAGCATTCATAAAACTCCTCTCTAACCTCAGAAAATAACACCTATTTAAAGAGGAGATTAGTAGATAAAATAGGTAAAGAGTAAGATAGGAAAGAGATATAATAGGCAAGGAGATGAATAGAAAAGAAGTAGAGGAGGAAATGACTACANAGATTAGTAGATAAAATAGGTAAAGAGTAAGATAGGAAAGAGATATAATAGGCAAGGAGATGAATAGAAAAGAAGTAGAGGAGGAAATGACTACAGCACCCGCGTCTGCTGTATTATATCTGCCAAAGTACCGCAGACAGTAAGCTCCCGAATTGAGGTAGCTTGTTTTTCTCTCGCTACGAAATAAATATTCTCGATATTTTTTTCCTAAGATTATAAGTTCCAAAATTATAATAAATTGAATAACTCAAAATTGTAGGGTTGTTTGAAATACTGCTTAGCTTCTCAGTGTCCAATACTTTATTAGAGTTGTAAATAAATAAATGCACTCGATGAACAATTTGGACTCAACTAAATTAATACTCAATCAAATTTGTTTAAAATTAGTAAATAAATAATTTTAAATATTTAAATAGAAGGATCAATGTATCAAATTTAACGTGGTTCAATTTATTTATTTATGTTCATGAACAAATTCATTTGTCATTTAACAAATAATGCTTAATATTAAACCTATAATAGCTCATGTTATAATGATATATTATTTAAATAAAATTTTATTAACTATAACTTATTTAATTATAGTTTGTTATAATAATAACAAAGTTTACATTAATGTCTCTTTTATAGAGTTGACTTCATTATTTTTAGATGAATTTATCATATACTTTATTATTGTGTTCATTATCCTCTTTTAATAAATTTTTTATTTAAAGCTGCCATTTATTAATTTCTTGCATTAGTATTTTAATTTTTTCTTATTGTCATTATCTTATTTTTGATGCATCTGTATACCTTTAATCTACATTTGACAAGAAATAAACCCTGCTTTGTCGGGCTAATAAGATATATTCTTGGGATATCTCTCTGTAATAATTTGACGAAGTGACAGTTCAATTGGCCATACGAGAAACTTTTGTTGTTGGACTTGGCATTCATCTTTTTGCATACAACTCATACCATGATAGCTATAAAATTTTTATGTTTTTTTTTGTTTTTCTTGTAACTTTTCATCTATTTAATGTTTTTTTTTCCTTAGCAATTATTAAATTATTTTTGAATATTTAAATATAAAATAACTTTATAAATTTTTATGAAATATCAAAAATCTAGTCTTAAATACAAAAATGAGGAATACATATGATTTTGATATCCAAAGTCAAATATGTCAATAGGCAGAAAAAATGAAAATATTTATTCTATAAAATTTTTTAAATTTTAATTGCGTTCTAAAAAAATGATTTAAAAAGTATTGATGATTTCTTCCAAATTTTGAGTGGTCATTTGAACTTACGTTCTCTCCTATTTTTTGAGTTTTAGAAGTGTAGAGATAGGGTGAAATTGTCTCATTATTTTTGGGAGTCTATGAATTATTTTTCTATTCTTTAAACTTATAAATCTCTACAACATGAGAAAATTCTATTTCAAAATAGAGCTTTCTCATTATCCATTTGTTTTTATCATCTTATGTCTCACGTACTCTATTTTACTATATATTATGTACATATGCTCAAAAGTAATTCATCAACATAAACATCTTTCTCCATTCTTTCAAATTAGCTAAATTCTAAGCTACACATAATAATGACTGATGATTTAGCGCTCTTGATTAAAGGTTTGAATGTTGGTAGGCTTCTCTCCTCTCGAATGAATACATTATTCATTATACTTTATGCTATTGTGAGCTCATACTATATATATATATATATATATATATATATATATATTTGAAAGCCCAAAAAGGCTAATATATTAACTAGAAAGAAAGATACAAATACAATGTGATGGAGGACCCAAACATGACACCTGCTCACAACAAAACCACAAGGGGTTCCATTAGAGACAAAGAAAAAATCTAAAAATGCAAAAAAAAAAATAATATCAGGTGGCTAGAGAGCAACCCAATTTGGTTTTGCCTCTGCCTCTGGTTTTAGGAAAGGAGCAAGCTAATATGTTGGTAAGATAATTGCCATTGCCAGTAGTAACCAATGTATCATCCAGTATGTTCCCGAGCTGGAGTCGACCTTCATTCTTCTTCTTCCTCCTGGAATAGACCTGCCATTCCTCTTCCGAAGATTGGCTCACCTGATCGTGGTCTAAAGTGTGTTGGGGATGTGCAGATTGTTGGACATTAGAAGCAACTACATATTGTACCAACTGATCTGTTATTGGATCAAAGGAGCACTCTGGTATGTCTTGGCATGTGAGTGAGTTTTCAATAACAATGGGTGGTATGAGCACAACTAGATCTGTAGCTGTAGTATGTTGTTCTTCTTCAAGAACTGTAGTGTTGGGAAGTGGATCGGGTTGCATCTTCTCAACATGCATAACAGGTGGTTGTTCTTTAGTGATATTCGGCCTTAGATGAGGATGCAAACGATAGTAAATAGTAGAGCTGTGACCAAACATACTACAATGAGAGCAATAAGGAGTATGTGGTTCTATTTCAACCTTTTGCCAATGCCCGTTGTGCATAGTGCCAATCCATATCTCATCCGGAGCTGGTTGAGTGATCTCTCTCAATTAACATACAAGCCACATAGGGTCTAGTGACAACAAGCGTAAGACTATCCACCTTGAGAGACTTACTGTAAGCAGTTGCTAAAGAGTTGAGGATTTCCATGTTGAACAGATGTAATTTTAACCCCGGAAAGTTTATCCAAACAAGAATGATAGGGGACTCCGCTTTTGGATCAAAACCGACAGTCCACTTCAGAATTTTCATAAAACGATTGTCAATCTTGATAGCTTTTCGAGAGAAAATGCGAGTGTAATCGACATTATGAGATAGCTGAATAAGTATATGTCTACCGTCAAGTAGACCAATGTTCCAACTGCCCAATAGTTTCATAGTATCAAGCTCCTTTCTAATGATCTCCAGTTTTGGGTGAACATAAAGAAATTTCCCCACAGAGAGAAACGCCAAGAGGACGTGAGAGTACCGGTTTCAACCTCTGTGAGAATAAGTGCAGTCTTCCCATTTTTTTTCCAAGCTTTTTAATAAAAGTGTGATCACCTCCACCTTTAAGAGCCTCATGAAAAGATTCTGGAACATTGCAGGACTTATCGATAGCAAAACCAGGTGCTGAACCTAGAGGAGGGGCACGAGCAGGAAAGTCGCCGACAAGAGCATTTGCATCGGAACGGAACGTCGAAGCCATCTCCCCCATAAGACAGGAGAGAAATAGTTTGTTGTGCAGGATGCGAGAAGACAGGTGAACAGGAAACCTTCTGCCGGGCAGGAAGCGAGCAGAAGACGCGCCCTTCTGCGAACATGAAACCGCAGACAGGGAACACAAATGAAACCGCAGCTCGAAACTGGAGCTCGAAAAGGGAAATAACGCCGAAGCCCTTCGTCGAAGATGATGAGCGTAGAGCCCTTCATCGTTGTCATTGAGTGTGGGAAGTTCGTGAGAAACTTGAGCTCGAAACCGGAGCTCGAAAAGGAAAACAACGCCGAAGCCCTTCGTCGAAGATGACGAACGCAGAGCCCTTCGTCGTCGTCATCGAGTGCGGGAAGTTCGTGAGAAACCGGAGCTCGGAAAGGGAAACTTCGTCGAAGATGACAAACGCAAAGCCCTTCGTCGTCGTCGTCGAGTGCGGGAAGTTCGTCGTCGAGCACAAGAGAAAAGATTTACAATCGGAGGAATCAAACCAGGGTTTCGCCGGGCGAAACCCTAGCAGAGCATATATATATATATATATATATATATTAAAAAAAAAGCCCAAGGGATAATATATTAAAGAGAAATTTGTACAGATAAGTTGTATAAGTGGAACCAAAAATAGACACCCAATACAACACACAAAAAACCCAAAAAAATAGAATATACATATAAGATCAAAAAAGCCCAAACCACCAAGGCGCGAAAAAAGCTAAGGATGACCCAATTTAGTCCTGCCTCTGCCTCTAGTTTTCGGAAGGGAGTCAACTAACAAATTGATGAGGTGCGTACGATTACCCGAAGTAACTAAAGTATCATCCATTAGATTCCCGAGCTCAAGTAGATCTCCATTCTTCTTCTCCTTTCTCCCAGAAGTGTAAACCTGCCATTCCGCATCCGAAGATTGACCTTGCTCATTCGGATGAGGTGGTAGAGCTGTAGTAGCAGGATTGCCAACCGTTGTACCCACAATAAGTTTTAATGTATGTGAAGTAAGAGTTTTGGCCTCTACACCGAATAATTCCTGAAAATGGGGAGTTGCAAGGTTCTCCTGGTTATTAATCCTAACACTATTCTTTGTAGGTAATGATCCTTCAGTATTGTTTTCAATAGGGTTTGAAGGTGTAGGTTGCCCAACAGAGCCATCC
>NEWO01000012.1:444835-458995 GCA_003013225.1 Phalaenopsis aphrodite | reverse complement strand
CCAATAGAGTAGAGAACCTCCAGATTAAAAAAGTGCAGCTTGAGACCAGGTCGACTAAACCATACCGGTACAGTGGGAGATTCATGATTTGGGTCAAAATCAGTAGACCACTTGAGTAACTTCATTGACTTGCCTGCAATATTAAGATATTTTTTAGAGAAAATTCGGTAGTAGTCTTCAACCATGGTTAATTGAATCAACACATGTCTCCTATTAATGAGTCACATTTTCTACCTGCATACTAATTTGAGGTCATCAAAACTCTTTTTGATAACTTCCATAGGTGGGTGCCCCCACTGAAATTTTCTAATAAGACCGAACTTGAATTTCTCAGTTAGGGTTGACATTTCTGAGTCATTGAAAAAGAGTGTTGTTTTCCTACTTTTTCTATTTTCCTTCTTAACAAAAAGGCAATCGCTTGTAGCATCACGACATTCTTTATAGCTTGAGAGGAATGCAACCTCCAACTCCACCTGATTATCGACAATGTGGGCAAATGAGGCTTTGTCAGGTTCAACCGAAGGAGGGAGCACCATCAAAACAGAGAAAACCACCTGTTAGAAAATCCCGATATAATCGCGACGAGGTGCAAAATAATTTGAACCTGTTGGCGTCTTCTGTTGCAAAGTCCCGAAATCTCGGAAGTAGGGAGAGACGAACGTGCAGAGATATGCAGCTGTCGGCCTTGAAGTAGACGAAATGCAGTAACGACGCGAGCCGACGAAGCAGAGGAAGTGAGAACTGGAAGCGGAGAGAAGACGAAACTGAGGCGAAGTGTGAGCCCTCTCCTTTGAGCGACTAAATCATAGGTGATGAAAATCGCCATTCGAAACCCTAGCGGAGCTCTCGACTGCCATCTCTAAATAAATAAATAAATTAATATATATATATATATATATATATATATATATATATATATATATATATATATATATATATATAAAGCTCAAGGGCTATTATATTAAAACGGAAAAGATACAAAATTATTGTATGATAAAACCTAAAAGAAAGCCCAACTCACACAATGCAACACACACAAATCTCAAATATATCAAAAATACATAAAAGTAAAAAACCAAAAGCACCCAAACGACGTAAAAGTGCTAGGGATGTCCCACTTTAGTCCTCCCTCTGCCTCTAGTTCTCGGAAGTGAGCAGACTAACAAATTAGTAAGGTGAGTACCATTGCTCGAAGTAACCAAAGTATCATCCATCAGATTCCTGAGCTCAAGTAGGTCTTCATTCTTTTGCTTCCTCCTGGATGTGTAGACCTGTCATTCCTCATCCGATGATTGACTCATTTGATCAATAGATTGTTCCAAAGTTAGGTGGACAGGTGTAGACTGTTGCACATCCTGATCCCCATGAGCCTGAGTAACATTAACAACTTGCTCGACCTGATGAGGCAGTAGTGAAACAATAAAATATTGCCACCTGTAATATCGGTGATATGTTCTAGGGCAGGTGGGGTCTGAAGAATCTCTCTCTCCCCCATGATAGGAAGTTCCAAAAATGGTGCAGCTACAATATTGTGTTAGGACTGAATGATTGTCTTATTGCCCGCGAAAATAGTGACGTCTTCAGGGGTATCCTTTTGATGATTAATAGTGTCAATAACTTGGAGCTGATCAGGAGGAGATGAATTCATTGCCTTTGGTGGAAAAGTTGCTTTTTTGGCTGAGGTGGGGGTGTAGATGGTGGCATTGAGAACTGGAGTGGCCGAACATATGACAGTTTGAACAATACGAAGGAAAATGCTTAATCACTATCTTTTGCGAATATCCATAGAGCTGTGCCTCCAACCAATTTCCTCAGAAGCGGATGAAATGATGTCTCTTTCAACAAGTACTCTAGCTTCAGATGAACGAGAAAGAGTAAAAGTAGGAATGTTCTTTTTGAGTGACTTACCATAAGATGAGACAATGTGAGCAGTACGTAGAATTCAGAATGAATCGATAACGTACAATATTTTTTAAGTAAAATAATAGAATTTCAGACCAGGGAGGCGAATCCAAATCGGAATGATTGTGGTTTTGTCTGTGGATTTTGGATCATTTTAGATTTTCATTGCTCTGTTATCAATCTAGATTATTCTTCTAGTAAATAAGCTCGCGTAATACTTTTTATCATTAAATTGTATAAGAATGTGTCTTTCATCTAACAGTACAATTTTTTACTCCTCAACAAAGTGCATAAACTTAAATTCCTTACAATTCAGCTTTATTTTGGGATGACCATACAGAAATTTCCCGACTAAATTCAATCGACAGGAGGAAGCAAGTTGAATACCTTTAACTTCTGTAAAAAAGATGACGGACTTTCTATTCTTCCTATCACGTTTCTTGATGTCCTCCCCTCACTCAAACGAAGGATGAAAATAACACGATTTAGGTGTAACTGAGGTGTGGACACCCGCAAGGACAGCAACATACAATCTGTCCGAAGCCATCTCATATATATATATATATATAATTGCCAGGTCTTATCATTTTTCATTTAGTCAAAATTTATTATTAAAATAAAAAGAATAAGAATGGTAACAAGCCATCTAAGAATTTCGAATTGAATCAAGTAATTTTTGCTTAAAGAATCTCTTTCTATTCCATTAATTTCTTTTTTATTTTTCTTTGACAAATAAGTCAACAATTTTTGAAATATTAATTAAATCTCCATTGTGGAATGAGAAATTTGAATTTATATGGCTTCTAACAGGCAAAATTGGCCAAATAAATATGCTTGAAAGTTCCTTTCAAATCAAGTACCCTAGTTGTTTGACAAATTGTCGGTACTCTTGACGAAGAGTTACACCATCTTTTGAACATAGGAGCACCGTGACCATTTCTCAGTACCTTCTTTGTTTTTAATGTATTGTTCGAGCTGCGATGATATTTTATGGTGACGATCTCGCTTCCTTGTTGATACTTGTGAAGGTTAGTGATGTTATTTATTTGGTTTATTTAGTATTGAAGATGTTGTTTACACCATAAAACCTAAAAGCCAGTAGATATATCATAAGTGATGGTGATGAATGGTTTTTAAGTGAGATTAAGGGTTGGCAAAGGCTATGGATTGCTAGTTTAATCTTTAAACAAGTTTTCTGGAGTTTTTTGTGGAGTGTTGAGAGATTTTGAGGGGAATGAAATACTAAGATTGGTTGAGATTTGACTAGTTTGCGATGATTTGGGAGATCACTTTGAAAAATGTGTTAGATGGTGTAAATGACTGGAAATGCTTGTGGAATATTAGTGTAGGATTTGTATTTATGAGTTGGAGTAGATAGATTTGATGTAGTTTTTGTGGGTGTCGAGGAGCAGGAAATGATATTAGGTTGTTGTTTTGCCTGGTCTGGCTAAGGTCTACAAGTTAGGTTTTGGAATGGTTTATGATAATTTGCGCTACATGTTGGCTGGACTTAGAGGCTCAAGATGCAGAGAAAGATATTTTGATAATTTAGATTAGATGTTTATGCGAGTAGTAAATAACAATATAGAGAATAAGTACTAAAAATGGCAAAGCTTGAGGCCAACATGTTCTAAGAAAAATAAAGCGGGCATTTCATACCAAATTTTTTCGTTCAACATTAAAAATTTTACCGGATTACATCTAAAAAAATAGATGCTATTTATTTTCTCAGATTTGGATTTTCTTAGTTCTTCATTGTGATTTGTAATGTTGTATAGTATAAGTTTACATATTATATTGTAGTATTGTATGACATTAGTATATCTTAGGTTTTTATAATATAATATATTAGCATATTTTTATAGTCTGTTATCTTATGTTATAGCACGTTATAATATGTCTTAGTATGTTATTGAATAGTTTGGTAGGATCTACAACCGTAAAAATTATTAAAGAACCGTAAAAATTAGTAAAGGTGCTGATTTGAAGGTCAAGACAAAGGAGTTTAGTCAAATTCATTACGGGCTTTAGCCGCAGTGCTGGATGTGAGTTATGGCATTTTATTTCCGGTCATAAAATTGGGGTTATATGTCAAAAAATGAATTTTTTTTATTTTTTTAAATCAAATTTGCAGTTTTGGGTCTTCTAAATGATTCTTAGTATGGTATAATAAAACTTTATATGGTATTCTCATATTTTATAATATAATATACTATAGCATTGTAGAATATAATATCTTGGAACAAATTTGTGGTGTGCAATCATATTTTATAGCACACTATAGTTTATCTTAGTAAATAATATAGTAATGCGGTTGAGCCTTCATCAATATAAACCAGGTTGCAGTTTAGCAGCGTGACCTGTTACTTGAATCAGCTTCAAGTGCATAGCCTAGATTGCCATTTATTAATAATCAATAGACTCACTTGAGACAAATTGTATTACTAATTTTTTATTTAATATTTATTGCTTCGAAGATTTGAACTCGGTAAAGATGAATGGTAGTGCAGAGATGTGTTCATTGTTCTACTTTCTAAAGTATGACTTGTTTAATAAGATATAAGTTCAAACAATGTGCTTTATATCCACCAAAGCCCTCACTCCAAGTTCCAAACACGCTTCAAATAATGATTGCAATATTTGGTTTTTGCACTATCGCCTAGGGGACCTAGACTTTACTCACCATTAAAAATTAATACTTTCTTTATTCACCAACAAAAATTTAAAAGACTTTTATTGTAATATTTGTTATGATTAAACGCACTTATAGTTTCTGTTCCAACAAAACCTATAAAACTTTTTATTCTTTTGCTCAAGTCCATAGTGATGTGTGGCAACCATTTGGAATAAAAAATATCATCGCTGTTAGATGGCTTATTTCCTTGATCAATTATGATACTTTTCCCACTTAGGTTTTTCAATACTTAAATGCCTTGATTCACACCCAGTTTCTGTCCAAAATTCAAATCTTAAGAGTCAGCAATACTATACAATACTTTGAATCTATCTTATAATATCAAATCTTAAAAATAGGCAATACCATACAATACTTTGAATCTATCTTATAAAATCATCACTTACATGAAGGGATTATCCATAAAAGTTCTTGTGTTGGCACCCTTCAAATGAAATGATTGTTGAAAGAAAAAATAAACGCTAATATGGGCTAGATTACTAATGTTTGATGGAATCTTGGGAGATTTCAAGGGCTGTTGGAGTGGAGGTAGAAGATTTATGGTAGGTGGAAGGCTAAAGAAAATTGTTGACTAATTAAAAATTTCTCGACATTTTCTTAAGCTAAAACTTTGTGGCAGTGGAAGGCTAGGTTTTCTTTAATGAAACAAGGGTAAAGTGCAATTCAAAGATTTCGATGCTTGATGATGATGATTTTTGGGTAATTAGATATGTGTTTAAGAAGTTATGAATTTTTGATTTGAACTAGTCACAATAGATGGATAGCAAGAGTTAGAATTTTGTGGGCATGGGTTAATTTTGTAAGGTTTTAAAGTGTCTTTAGACTTTTGCAAGGGTGGTGAGGATGTTGGATGGCAATAAACAATATAAAGAAAAAAAATATTTTAGGGTTTGCAAAACTCTACTGTGGTTGATTTGCATGTTAATCCAAATTTGGCAGCTTCAAATGCCAGTAGACATAAATTTACAAGAGTGGGAAGTTAATTTTTATTAAATCCATATTGTAAATAGTACAAGAAGGATTGTAGAAAAGTAAAAAAACTAATAAAGAAATACATAAAAATGTCTTCTTCTAAATTTTCTCATGGTTAGAATGGTAGCTCCCTCGATACCTTTCAATTTTTGAAAGAAAGTAGTACCACTCTAGTTTAAAGGATTTAATTAAATATTTGATTGCTTCTCT
This sequence comes from Phalaenopsis aphrodite, assembly GCA_003013225.1. Lineage (NCBI taxonomy): Eukaryota > Viridiplantae > Streptophyta > Magnoliopsida > Asparagales > Orchidaceae > Phalaenopsis > Phalaenopsis aphrodite. The sequence goes on along the minus strand of NEWO01000012.1, from coordinate 453,216 downwards.
TGAATCTTTGATGTTGATTTATTTTTATTACTGTAAAATTTAATAGTTAAAATATATATTTTCTTTAAAATATATATGCTGGACAATCTGTTAAATAAAATAAAATGAAATAAAATAAGTTTCAATTAATTGATAGAATAATCAACCTTTGAAATTGATCTAATGGGAGGCCTCCTTGTTTGTTTTGCTTATATGCACTCTATAACTGTTTCGATGCATTTCTCGGAAAAGCTATCTTAGCAACTACGTATTACAATTAGTAGAATGCTTATAAGAGCACTTAAGTTTCAAACTCTTATTCGAACGCCTCCTAGATATTCAAATTTAGTGGGTGCTATATTTTAATAAACTTTTCAATGAAGCTTCTAACTATACGGTTTACCTTAGTATCTTAATATCTTTAATAATAATAAAACCTTTTTATTTCAATCGTCACTTTAGAAAAAGGAAAGTTGAGGAGGTTTTAAAGAAAATCAAGGGTGAAATATCAGTAGGACCAGATGATATCCCAATTGAAGTGTGAAAATTTTTAGGAGATTTGTGAGTTTCTTGGCTCGCTATACTTTTAATATTATTTTAAAAACTAAAAAGGTGCTTGAGGAGTGGGAGAAGAGTATTTTTGTCACTATTTTTAAGAATAAAGAAGAGTGTGCAAATTATAGAGGAATCATGTTAATGTGTCATACATTAAAATTATTAGAAAGATCAATTGAACATTGGTTAAGACGTGATACAAAGATTTCTCATAATCAATTTTGATTTATGCTGGGCGGCAAGTCTACTATGGAAGCTATACATTTATTGAGAGGTTTGATGGAGAAGTACAGAGAGAGTTAGGAGGATCTACATATAATTTTTATTGATTTAGAAAAAAGACTTACAATAAAGTTCCAAGAGAAGTTCTTTGGAGAGTCATACAAAAGGTGTTGATATGACTTATATTCAAGTTATTAAAGATATGTATACTAGAGCTGTTAATGTTCGAACAGAAGCAGGATTGACCACGTATTTTCCTATTTCAGTTGGATTACATCAGGGATTGGCTTTAAGCCCATATCTTTTTGCTTTAGTTATGGATGCTTATTTTGGGCATTGACAGGACGATGTACCTTGGTGTATGCTTTTCACTGATGATATCCTTCTTGTGGATAAGGCTAGACAGATTACAGAAAAACTTGAATTACAGAGGTCTACATTAGAGTCTAAAGATCTTTGTTTGAGTAGACCTAAAACTGAATACATGGAATGTAATTTTATTATATCTAGTGGGCGAGTTGTAACAATAGGTGATCAAATCATTAAAATTATTAAAAGTTGTAAATGTTTTCGATATCTCAGGTCTATTTTTCAAAGTGATGGTGAAATAGATGGAGATGCTATTAGTATATTTCAAGTTGGTTGAAGTGGAGGAATGCATTGGGCCTATTGTGTGATAGAAAAGTACCGTTTAGACTTAGAGGAAAATTTTATAAGATGGCGGTGAGACCTACAATGCTTAAAAGAGAAGCATAAAACTAAGGTTAAGTGTTGTTGAGATGAGAATGCTTAGGTGGATAAGTGGCTTGACATTTAGAGATCACATACAAAATGAATGTGTTCGTGAAATGTTTGATGTAGCTCCAGTGACAGACAAGATTACGGAGAGTCGTCTTAGATGGTTTGATCACATTAAATGTCGGCTATCCGATGATTCGGTTAGGAGAGTAGATGTTAGTTTTGACTTATGTTAAGAAAGGTAGAGGCTAAAGAAACTTGGACATATTGTATAAAAATTGTTCTTAATTTATTAGAAATGAAAATATAACACTGAATAGAACACAATGGAGAAAAAGGATTCATGTAGCCAACCCCACTTAGTGGGATAAATGCTTGTTGTCGTTGTTGTTGTTATTGTTGATTCAAAAACTTCTTAAGACCAAAATAATTACCTTTGTTCGTCTAAATATATTTGGGCCTTTATTTTTTATTTATGTTTTTTCTCATCACTAGAGCAGATTTGCTAAATTTATTGAAGGTTTCTTTATTGATACTCAAACCAAAAAACTTACAAATGCGATTTCTCGGTTGCTTGAAAATATACAATTCAATGGACAAAACTCTTCTTTCAACATCAACTCGATTAATCCAAATCCAAAATATATGGGGAGGAAATTCAAGGATAAGGATTTCAACTTTAGAATTTAGTTTATTATTCACCTTCATCTATCTTCGAAATTATAGATTATGAGTATATCTCATTACCTGTCATTCAGATTATTGAAGTCTTAGCAAAACTACAATCTTCATCGACACCTTATTACTACATCCAACCTACTGAAGCTTCATAGAAGTGCAACTCTTTTATCACTTCATCAATATACCCAACATATGTTGAATGAGCTTTGTGCCAGAAAAGAAAAATCAAGGGGAGCAATCAATATATCTTCAGCACAATCAAGAAGTTGAACTTGGTTCAAGGACCAAGGAACTACAAGCTGGTGAGAATGAAGCTATGGATGATAACATTGATTTTTACTTATCCTATTGCCTTAATTAAATTGGTAAGGTCATGCATGAAATGGGCAATTATAGTTTTATAATTTATAAAGAGCTTTAACGTTGATTGTGTATTTTTATCATTTTCTCTTGATAAAAAAACATGTTTAAAATAATCTTTTCGAAGCTCTCAAGATTCTCGAGTACAAGAAATCGGTGATGGAAATAATCTAGTTCTTAGGAAAGGATGGTATGTGGAAATTTTCTATACTTCTAGCAGAAAAAAATGGTTGCTTGTATATTTATGGTCAATTATAAAGTAGATGAGAGCATGGATAAATTTAAAGCTTGACTTATTGCATGAGGGTATATCTAATCCTATGGTATTGACTAGCAAGAAACTATCTCCTGTTACCAGATTTTACATAATTTTAGCCTTGCTTTCTTCTTGCAAATTTAGATTGACTTCTACATCAACCTGACATTAAGAATGTTTTTCTTAATAGGGAGCCTTAATGATTATACAATGAGATGCCACTGAATTAGAAAATTAGAGAAACATTGATAAGATATTTAGAATTAGAAAAGGTTTATTATGGCCTTAAAAAATTCTCCTTATCCTTGGTTTGGCAGATTGTTTAAATGTTTTAAAAAGTGATGGTACAGTTGTGTCTAGATCATTGCTTTCTCTTTATCAAGCACTCATCTACGGGAAAAAAAAAGATGATTTTGATCATTTTAATAGACAATATTATATAGCGAATGGACTTCAAATAAAAGCTAACCAGACTAAAAAGATTTCTGGCAAGTGATTTTGGGGTAAAAGGTTTGTGAAATCTAGAACATTTTTTGATGGCAAAGTAGCATGATCAAAATGAAGTATTGTTATTTCTTAAACTTAATGTATTCTTGATCTAATTTAAGAAAATCATTGCTTAGATGCAGCCCTAAGAAATTCTAGTGGATATCAGAAAGGAAATTGAGATCATCACTAAAAACACAGCTTTTGATAAGGGTAGCTATCAATGCCTCATGGACAAAGTCGTACACCTCTCTCTCTCTCTCTCTCTCTCTCTCCCATTCTGATAATGGGTTTCTTGTTGGTGTTGTAAGTCCGCACATGAACAAACCTTATGCAATATGCACTTATTAAAAAAAAGAATACACAAACGCTTTTAACCACATTTAGGGGTATTTTAAAATGGCACCAAGAAAATTTCTTTTATTAAAAAAAGTCATTTTACAATAGAATTGGAATTTTCATCAATATTGATTTGACTGGAGCTATTAGATCGAAGATCCACCTCTGGCTTCTTTACCCATGTACGGAGAAACCTGATTACATGGAGAAGAAAAAGGCCTGCTGAAGCTAATTGTGGGGCATTTGGTATTTGTGAAGGAATGCAGTTTAAAAGATTGTTGGAAGAACTAAACTATCAAGTGACAAAATCTCTTAAAGCGTGTTATGATAACTAGGTTGGAGTAAGTATTGTAAATCTCCCGTCTATCATGATAGGACTTGAATACATTTAGATAGCAATTTCCATCTACAAATTGAAAATGGATTAATCATATAAATTATGCTCCAAAATATTTATTCTACAAATGTCCTCATCAAGGCTTTACTAGACTGTGCTGTGAAAACTAATTAACAAATTGGAAATGATAAAACTATACAACTGAGCTTGAAAGTAACATTGTAATAATAATGAATCTGTGGTTAGCACCTTTCCTATCTACAGTTACCCAACAAGTTGTGGTTTGCAACTTCCTTTTTACTACAATCCAACTTGATGCGTGCTAGAAAATTCGCGGCGGTAGAGTAATGGATTATCGTCTTAGCGTTGCACGAGAATTCAGCACACACTCAGATGAAAATGAATCAAGCTGTAATAACACCAGAAATTTTTACGTGGAAAACCCGTAAAGGGAAAAAACCACGGGGCCTGACCCAGTTGTAAAAATCCACTATAAGTTGAGGATTACAGATGCCCCTTGTCCCACAGGCGAGAAAGGGTTACTAGATTTTTAAAATACAACGTCAACTGACGACGTCTAGTCAGCGGTGGTTGACGGAGGTCGGCGGTGATCGATAGTCGTTGACGACAATCGATTACGGTAGGCGATGGTCGACGGAGGTCAGCGATGGTTAACGACAGTCGATGACAGTCGGCGATGGTCGACGGAAGTCAGCGGTGGTTGTCGACGGTCAGTGGTGGTCGACGACGATCGACGATGACAATGATGATCTTGGACTTGAGCTCATTCTCAAAGCCTCAAGTTCTCTCTTAAGCCTCTTCCCTTTCATGTGAGGGGCGAGACTCTATTTATAGTGTTTTGAGTGCAATTAATGTAGGAATATGAACCATTTTGATCGGACGGCCTGGAGAGCCTCCCTTGATCAGATGACGTTTGATGGACATTTGAGTGCCTTAACGATGTCGGAATTGAGCAATCTTGGGCTCGTTGGATTCGTCTTTTCGAGACGCTCGATTCAACTATAAACTCGCTAAATTTGACATCCGTTTGACCTTTAAAATGCCTCCGGAAATCCTGTAGTAGTGGTTTAATGACTTGATCCGAGTCTGATTTGACTTGGATTGAACTAACTTTTATATCATCAGGTCCGTCTCATCGAGCCGATCAGTTTGACTATAATTTTGCTGAAATCAGAGCTCCGGATGACTCTTAATCAAAATTTGAATGTTTCTTGTTCAAAAAATTGCATTGAGATTCGTGCTGGTTGATAAAAATTTGTTGGTGGCATATCACAACTATTTGTGGATGGTAACTTTCAATTTACAAAAATTTTACAATGTGGACAATAACTTTTCATTTGCAACAATTTGATAACATCAACATTCAATTTTCCTCCATGGAATTAATTTTATGTCGTTACTAATATTGATTTCTAGCCTTGTTTCTTTTTTTTGATATTTTTTTTTCTCTCTATTTATATACAACTTTTCATCTTATTTTTACAAAGAACAGGCAAAAAAATTTAGTCATGCAATCTCTCATTTTCTACTCCTTTTTTTCTTATTTTAATTTTCAAGAGCACATCATTTTGATATCCAACATTCGTCATTATCAATTGGCATTACAACAACCATCATTTCTACATGCATGCTTGCATTGCTAATCTTTTTAACTTTAAATATTTATTAAGTTATAAATTTTGTTATGTGATGTAATAAGTAAATTTTTAAATAATAATAATAATAATAACAACAATAATAATAATAAAGGGTAATTAAAAGCGAAACAAGTATTGGATGAGTTATTTTGAACAGAAGCATTTTTAGGACTTAAAAAAATTGTATGTCCTTTCAAACAAAACCAAAATCGAGAGAGAGCGAGAGCTAGAGCATGGAGAATTGCATTCCATGGAGAAGGTAGCCACGATAGTGAAGAAATTGAAGACGAAGAAAGGAGAAGTCGAAGTCACCGCTTGTTGTGAGTTGCTTAGAGTTGTCGAAACCGGCCTTACTGTTGTGCTTGCGATACTGCGTTGAGTCGCAAATCAAAGGAAGAGAAGGAAGGAGAGGGAGGAGATGACACCTAAGGTTTGCCTGGATCGAGCAGCAACCGAAAAGGAGGAAGCTGCGGCTTTGTACGCTGGTGTCGTGCGAAGGATGAGGCTCTGCCACCTTCGAGTGAGGATGAAGAAGAGTCGAGTGCTTCACATACCTCGAAGCTTTGAAGGCGATCAATATCGAGGCATTAAGGACGAACCCTAGCTACAATGTGAGACATCGTCACTACGGAAGAGTCGAACCCTTGCCGAGTGAGATCGAGGAAAAGAGGAAGACGTGCGCGCGGGAATGGGAGCCGATCCCAGCATGCGGGACGAAGCTCGTTCGAGCTTTAGGGCTAGCCGAAGGCTATATTAGATGAGCTAAGATTTTAATCAAGTTAATTAAGAAATTTATTTATTTATTTTTTTTTAAAAAGCCCAAAGGCTAATGTATTAAAGAAAAAAATTATACAGATAGGTTGTATGAGTGGGCTCAAAAGTAGACACCTAACCCACATGGTACACCACAAAAAAATCCAAAAAAAGAGAAGGTACATATAAGATCAAAAAGCCCACACCACTAAGGCGCGAAAACAGCTGGGGATTACCCAATTTAGTCCTGTCTCTAGTTTTCGGAAGGGAGTCAACTAACAAATTGGTGAGGTGCGTACGATTACCCGAATTAACTAAAGTATTATCCATTAGATTTCCGAGCTCAAGTAGATCTCCATTCTTCTTCTCCTTTTTCTCAAAAGTGTAAACCTGCCATTTCGCATCCGAAGATTGACCTTGTTCATTCGGATGAGGTGGTAGAGCTGTAGTACCAGGATTGCCAACCGTTGTACCCACAATAAGTTCTAATGTATGTGAAGTAAGAGTTTTGGCCTCTACACCGAATTATTCCTGAAAATGGGGAGCTGCAAGGTTCTCCTGATTATTAGTCCTAACACTATTCTTTGTAGGTAATGATCCTTCAGTATTGTTTTCAATTGGGTTTGAAAGTGTAGGTTGCCCAGCAGAGCCATCCAACATCACATCAATCATAGATACAAAAACAATATTATTAGGGGGTCCACAGGGGCATTTAAATCAGACACCAAATTCTGTCTTGTGGTAGTTTTCTCCACAGGTGAAACAGATATGTCCAGAGCAGTGGGGTTAGACTCATACTTATGCGCTTGAACTTTAGATTTCAAATTAGGATAAAGCTTGTGACATTTATCAAGGGTATGCCCAAATATCTTACAATCGGTACAATAAGGAGGTCTATGTTCCATGACAATTTGTTGCAAATATTCATTATGAGTTGTGCCCAGCCAGACTTCATTAATATCAGGTAAAGTAATATCCCTTTTCACAAGTATTTTGGCCATAAAAAGTCTGGTTAGATTGAAAGTGGGTAAATGTAGTTTCATAGTCCCCAAGTATGACCCCAATGGAGTAGATACCATCATGATTAAAAAAGTGCAGCTTGAGACTAGGTAGACTAAATTATACCGGTACAGTGGGAGATTCATGATTTGGGTCAAAAATCAGGAGACCATTTGAGTAAATTCATTGACTTGCCTGCAATATTAAAATATTTTTTAGAGAAAATTCTGGAGTAGTCTTCAGCCATGGTTAATTGAATCAACACATATCTCCTATCAATGAGTCACATTTTCTACCTGCCTATTAGTTTGAGGTCATCAAAACTCTTTTTGATAACTTCCATAGGTGGGTGCCCTCACTGAAATTTTCAGTAAGAGAACTTGAATTTCTCAGTTAGGGTTGAAATTTCTAAGTCAGAAAAAGAGTGCTGCTTTCCCGTCTTTCATACTTACCCTTTTAACAAAAGGGCAATCGCCTGTACCATCACGATAACACTTATAGCTTTAGGGGAAGACAGCCGCTGACTCCACCTGAGGATTACCCATCACATGGGCAATAAATGCTTTGCTAGATTCAACCGAAGGAGGGAGCGACATCAGAGCAGGGAAAACCACCTGCTAGAAGATCTCGATATAATCGTGGTGAGGTGCAAAAGAATGCGAAGCTGTCGGCGTCTCCTGCTGCAAAGTTTCGAAATCTCGGAAGCAGGGAGAGGCAAACGTGCAGAGATATGCAGTTGTTGGTGTTGAAGCAGACGAGACACAATAAAAGACGCAGACGAGAGATACTGTCGGAGCCGAAACAGATGAAGCATAGTAACGACGCGATACGAAGCAGGGGAAGAGACAAGCAGAAGTGGAGAGACGACGAAACAGAGGCGAGGTTTGAGCCCTCTTCTTTGATCGACTGAGTCATAGGCGACGAAAATTGCCATTCAAAACCCTTGCAGAGCTCTCGACTGCCATCTCTGTTGATATTATTTGTGTATGTGGCAAGAAAATTATATATATATATATAT
>NEWO01000012.1:415683-443982 GCA_003013225.1 Phalaenopsis aphrodite | reverse complement strand
TAGACCCATCCTTATTCACTTGAACCTTAGATTTCAAATTTGGATGAAACTTGTGGCATTTATCAAGAACATGACCGAACATCTTACAGTGGGTATAATTTGGGGGCCTGTGTTTCATGATGATTTGTTGCAAATAACCATTATGGGTTGTGCCCAACTTGACTTCAATAACATCAGGTAAAGTAATATCCCTTTTCACAAATATTCTAGCCACCGAGGATCTGGTGAGGTTGAAGTAGGTAGATCTAGCTTCAAAGGATTCCCAAGGATGACCCCAATAGAATAGAGAATCTGATCGTGAAAAAAAAATAGCTTGAGACCAGGTAAACTAAACCATATCGGTACAGTGGGAGTCTCATGATTTGGGTCGAAATCAGGAGACCACTTGAGTTGCCTCATAGGTTTACCAACGATGTTAAGATATTTTCTAGAGAAAATCTGAGTGTAGTCCTCAGACACGGTTAACTGAATCAATAGATGTCTTCCATTCATGAGCCCCACTTTTCACTTTTCTGTTAATTTGAGGTCATCAAAATTTTTCCTGCTAATTTTCATAGATGGGTGTCCCCACTGAAATTTCCCAATAAGAGAAAATTTGAATTTGTCAGTCAGAGTTGAAATTTCTGACGTGGAGAAAAAGAGCGCTGCCTTCCCACTTTTTTTGCTTGTATTCTTAATAAAGGGACAATCACCTGTACCATCACGATGATTCTTATAACTTGAAGGGAAGACAACCGCCGTCTCCCCTTTAGAATTACCTACCACTTGGGTAAAGGAGGAGGTTTGCCAGGTTCAACTGAAGAAGGAAGCTCCATCACAACAAAGAAAAACCCTTCAAGTCGGGTAGAGACAAAAAAGACAAGCCGAAGAGCTACGTTGGAACGATAGATGAATTGCGTATAAGACAAAAGACAGGGCACGAAGTCACAACTCGGCAGAAATTGCAGCTCAATCCGCGCAGAAAAGAACCGCAGAAGCTCGAAGGCTAGCTGGAAGGCGCGAAGGAGGAGACGATGAAATCGCAGAAGCAGACGCCGAAGCCCTTCGTCGTTTGAAGCGAGAGAGAAGACGACGATTCGTCGTTGTTGTCGAGTGCGGGAAACAGTGTCGTCGTCGTCGAGTGCGGGAAACCTCGTTGTCGAGTCATATATATATATATGATGAATCCTTGGTTTCTCTGGTTCACTGCGATTTCGTCTTTCCTCGTCTTTTAGGATGAATCCTTGGTTTCTCTGGTTCAATCCCGCCTCCCTCTTTTGGGATGACTTCGGACAGATCATATGTTGCCGCCCTTGCGGGTGTTCAGGCCTCAAGTACGCCTAAATCACCATCTTTTCCTCCTTCATTTGAGTGGGCGGAGGACATCAAGAAGCATTGTAGGAAAAATGGAAAGCCTGCCATCTTTTTTACAGAAGACGATGATATTCAACTTGCTTTCTCCTGTCTTCTGAATTTGGTTGGAAAATTTCTATATGGTCATCCCAAAATGAAGTTCATTCGCAAAGAATTTGTCCTTATGCACCTTGTTGGAGAGTGAAAAATTGGACTATTAGATTGGAAACACGTTCTTATTCAAATTAACAATGAAGAAGATTACGTGCGCTTATTTTGCTAGAAGGATAATCTGGATTGATAACAGAACAATGAAGGTTCTGAAATAGTTTGTGGATTTTGACCCACTGACGGAACCACCAATCATTCCGGTTTGGATTCGCCTCTCTGGTCTGAAATTTCATTATTTTTCTCAAAAAGTATTATACGTTATTGCCTCAGCTTATGGAAAGTCACTCAAGATGGACGTTCTTACTTTTAATTTTCCCGTCTATCTGAAGCCAAAGTACTTGTTGAAAGAAACATCACTTTACCCGTTTCTGAGGAAATCTGGTTGGACACACAACACCATGGATATTGACAGAAGGTAGAGATTGAACATTTTCTGTCGTATTGTTCGAACTCTCGTATGTTCGGCCATTCCAGCTCTCAATGTCACCATGTACACCCCCACCTCAGACCAAAAAAGCAAAGTGCTCCGCTAGAGGCTGTGATTCCATCTCATCCTGATCGGCACCAAGTTTTTGACACTATTGATCATCAGAAGGATATCCCAGAAGACGTCAATATCCCCGTAGGCAATATGACAACCATTCAGTATTCAGTTGTAGCTCCCCAATCTTTGGAACCTTCTATCGTGGGGGAAGGGGATTCTTCAGACTCTGCCTGCCATAGAACTTATGCCGATAATACATGTAGAAATACTTCTACTGCTTCACCACCGCATCATCAGACCCAGAAATATGTTAATGTTACTCAGGCTCATGGGGATCATGATGTGCAACGACCTACACATGTCCGACCACCTTTGGAATCTACTGATTAGATAAGTCATTCATCGAATGAGGAATGACATGCCTACACATCCAGGAGGAAGAAGAAGAAAAGAGAATTACTCGAGGTCAGGAATCTGATGGATGATACTTTGGTTATTACACGCAATGGTACTCATCTTAAAAATTTGTTAATCGACTTCCGAGAACTCGAGGCAGGAGGACTAAAGTGGGACGTCCCTAGCACTTTTGTGTCTTTTTTATTTTTTGCCTTTATGTATCTTTGCTTTATTTGAGTTTTGTGTGTGTTGTATTGTATAGTTGGGCTTTCTTTTAAGCCTTCTCATACAACATTTTTGTATCTTTTCCGTATTAATATATTTGCCCTTGGGCTTATATATATATAATGTTAAGAAAGTTTGATTTTTATTGCGATTAGAGCTATTAAATTTTGAATTTGATGGAGCATTGTGATACAAATTTCCTTTATGAGAGAAGAGGAAGAATAGCGGGCGTGAAGTGTAGAACTCAAGCTTATCATAACCCTATTTTGAGAGTTAAGGTAAACTTTGTGTTAGATTTGCTTATTAGAATTTTATATACATGAAATTATACATGTTTATTGTGCTATCATGAAATTAGGTCAATTGAGGTCAAAGAGAATGATAAGCAAGTTAACTGGAGATTAAGTTAATAAAGAACCTCTTAATAATTGAGGTGAGTAATTATATTTCTAAATTCCAATAACTATTTCTATTTCAAATTTCATGTTTGATTTCATGTATTTTTTAGTTCAACAATAAATCCTTTATATTGTCAAACAGAATAAATGTGCATGTTAATTATTGTTGCATAACAATTTAGTTTATGATGATATCAGATCATTGCATAACTTTAGTACATGTCTACATATGAGTTTAATAGAGTTCTACATATAAGCTTATCACATGATCACATATATTCGTTCACATTATTATGTAACCTCTAGAATTTTAGTAAATGTGCATATTTTAGTTGATTTCATTACTTATAGATATATTATGTTTGTATTATTTCATCAGCAGATAGAGGTAAATGATTCATACAAATGAATGCATGATATTGACGAATGAAATAACTTATATATGAATGCTTGTATGTGCATGTTTAGAGGAGTTCACCCCCTAATGCTACAGGCAGAGGATGTCAATGTACTTATGCGCGTTGAAATTTTTCTATCACTCCAAATAAGATAATATTGACAGGTGGCGAGTAGACTATAACTTTTCTCCCTAGACATTTGTGATGTTTATATTACTAACCGTTGTGCCAATAAGATAATATCGTTCAGGGGCAGGTAAGGTCCTTTTCACTCTTGACAATTGCAATGTGTAATTCACTAATCACTGTGCCGATGGAATCGAATGTGCAATATAAGCCAATAACGTGTTAGGTTTGTTGACGGTGATCCTTACACAGACAGATGTGTACTTAAAAATTATAAAGTTTAAGTTATTGCATATAAGAATTTAGAGTATTTTTATTTAGAAAAGGTCATTGATGCTTGCGTTAGTATATTCAAAGATTTCATATGAAAGACTAGCATGATAAATGATTTCTTATAGAGATATAAAAGACTAACATGCATATTAAATTATTTTCCTTGGATTACTGTAGTTTACAAGTGTGATTGCTCTTAGCTTACCTTTAGATAACACATTATATTGCTTTAATATTTTTTTTTCAGGTTTAAAATTTTTGATTAAAATAAATAGAAGATGATCAAATGTGTACAAAGGACAGGACAACAATCGGAAAGATATAAATTAGAATTTATTTGTTTTTGTTAGCAGCTCTTTCATGAATATTTGAATAGTTAAATGTTAGTGATAGAAATAGAAAAATAAAGAATTTATTTCCACCGTCTGACTATCCATTCCTGTCTTGGTTGATTTCAAGCTGTGACCGGCTTGTGACATGTGAACATTTAAATATGTCTAACCACTCTTCTTAAAAGGTGACCAAACTTGGTTTGAAGGTTCTCATCAAATTCAAGATAAAATGATAAAATTACAAGAATATTGAATGTGATATTGGCTGATAATGGCTAATTTATGTATAAAAGTAATAACTTATGAATTAAAAAATTATTTAAACTGTCCTCATGCAAGATGCTCAAGATCATATCATTAAAAAAAAAAAAAAAAAAAAAAAAAAAAACTAATTTGGTCCATTTCATCTGGTTTTGATCTTCATAATTGTTCAAAATATGGTATCTCTCTGAAATATGACAATGAGAGTTTACTTGGTTCTGTTATCATTTATCTTTCCATAACAAACATTTAGTTGTAGGAGATCCATCACTGATTTTGAGGAAACCAGACTGCTGGCAGTGTAAGCAAACAAAATAAATGCTTTTTAAAAGAAATCCGAAATGAATCACATCAAATCAAGCGCTAGTACTACATTTTTACAAGTGAATTAGTGGCAATCTCAAAAACTTTTTCATGCAATAAAGTGAAAAATTGAGCTTGCATAGATGCATGCATGAGTATCTATTTAGGAGGCTCTTTGGTTGGTGAAAATTGGATGCAAAGAGTGCTTACATTTTCTATATTGTTTGATTTGATGTAAAGTTGGTAGTAAAAAGCTATTTCTTATACTTCATAGTTAAGTAAAGTTAGTAGAAGAAGGCTATTTTTTAAACTTCTTAGTTCATTTCCTTCGCAAACCTGAATGCAGCAAAAATTGGCCTCATTTACTTTTCATGTGTTATTTTATGTTGCATTCCACACGCAGAACAACCCCTAAAAATACAATTCTAGATAATTATCTTTGAATAAACAATGAGGGTGATTTCAGTATCACGATAGTTCAATAATTGCACAAAATGTTTGCATTCTATTGTATTTCTTTTGAAATGCGTAACATCTATAGTTTCTTAGTTCTTGAATTTTGTGGAGAGAAAGCTAAATTATATTCTTTATTACTCAAACCTGTGATTCTGATAATGATGCTCTGAGTAGTTTTACTTGGCATTAAATTTAAGCAAATGTTGCATGTTTTCTATTTCTTATCAAAACAGTATTTATTGCAATTCGTGTTAGTTTTTTCATGTTTCAGTACCAAATTTACTGAGTAATATTAATTCTTTGTTAAATTTATGAATGGTGAGGTAATGATTTTTGTGCTTGTAGTTTAGGCAGAAGAATTGAGGAAGGCTTTGTGTGACAAAAATGTTCCAGCAAAGGTGTATGTTGGAATGAGGTACTGGCACCCGTTCACTGAAGAAGCTATTGAACAGGTTGGTACTTGATTACATCTAATTTACACAAAGCTTAAGCCTATAACACTATTTCATGACATTTTAATTTTGTACTCTTTTATACAGCTTTGTTGTTACGACACCACAAAGCAACTTAAAATTTTCAAAGCTGGAATGAATGGTCGGGCAATAGGCATACATAATTTTTATATAGCAATTCACAACATTCAAATAGTAAAGAACCACTAAATCACAAGAGTTCGTATACATCATTCAAACACATACAAACAATACTAGTAGAGAAAATAAATTAAATACCGAAACAATACCGTCTAAAATTTTTTTATTTGTTCCCATTATCATGCACACAACATTCAAATATTAACGATCTACCATATTAAAAGGGTTCTTATATATCACTCAAAACACAATAAAATGTCCAATTATAATAATACTAGTAAAGAAAAGAAATTAAACACAAGCAATATTGATGCCTATATTTAGCTGCTCCTTTTTTGATACCGTTTTAGGGCTCTTAGAAGGTATTTGAAAAGTGGATTTTTTGGGGAGGAGGTTGTGGAATATTGAGAAAAGGCTGGTATGTGTGGTTGATGGTGTTTGAAAGAGATTGCTGGGATAAATCTGCTGTTGGGCAGCAAGTTTAACATTGTCGGAAGCTATTCTAGCTGAAATTCACAAGTTGGATGGCGAAATGGCGAGATACATATACGCCACTTGCAAAAGTAACATGATTCAGCATTCTAAAGGGCACGAGTCACTCCGAAGAGCAAAAATCAGAGAAAAGTCTCTTAAATTCATAAAATTAGCAAAACTGAAGTTTCAAATAGCCAAAACACAATATATATCAGCTCTCTAATAGGGAATAACCTAAATCAGAAAATAAAGAAAAATGAAAGGAATCAAGAAAGAAATAACGAAATAAATGTTTGAAATAAGAAAGATCCAACACTTTCTATTTCGGGATCACGGGAATCCCCTATCTACTGGATCGTGGGGATTCCGTATCCGCGGGATCATGGGAATTTGCATAAGTTGCGTCCTGCGTCAATCTACTTGGCTAGGAGAGACTTTTCCTTCTCTTGAAGGATCTGGATCCGTGTTGAATGTTGTTTCCCACAAAGCACCTAAAAACATTTTCAATGTCGTGGCTTATCTCACCTGTTTGATCATCTGTTGGTGGGTGCACTGCTGAACTTAATTGGAACTTAACAATTAACTTACTCCATAGGGTCTTCCGTAAATTGCTAAAAAATTTCTCTTTTCTATTTGAAGCTAAGTTTATAAAAACTTAATTGGGAATCAAGTTGTTTTTTCTTGGTGAGATGTAAGCCTTGAGGTGGATCAAGACGTTGTTGACCTCATATTTGGTGAGGTCTTTCCTTCTCTCTTCTTAGAGTCTAGGGTCTAGTCTTAGGTTCTTCCTGTTTGACCCTTTTAGAGGACTAGTACTGGGACCCAAACCATTTATATATTCGAGCCACTTCTTTACTCATTCGATTCTGATATGGGTGGTTTCAAATCCCCGACATTTTGCTGTCGATTAGAACCGACTTATTAAACTCAAGTTGAGTTCCTATAAGTATAGGAGCGTCTCTAGGGAAACTCTGTGACTCGATCACTCACGAACACTGCAATTTACACATTCACTATGCCGCGCACGATGTTAACTTATATTGGCCCGATCGTCGATGAACTCTTTCAGATGACCCCAGATGACGAAACAGACCACACGAGTTCGTCTAGAATGTCAATTTTAGCTAAGAAAGACACCCATATTGCTATGATTCTGCACGCGAGTAAATGACACGAAAATTGAGACGTATAAAAAAATTGATGAAAGGAGGCGTGTTCAGGATTAACACGGCCCAATTGTACCAGCTCGAGCCAATAACGTGATTTGTAATTTGAAATTTCAAATTAGCCCCTCAAACTCTCTTTAATTGAATTTAATTAAGCATTATGACCTTCTAATTGAGTCCGAAACATGAGTGGATATCACTTAATCGCTAGCCTAATCTCCCGTAACGTCTCCTGTGAATATTCGGCTATACAATTGAATTGGCCTTCTCTTTCCAGGCATTCGGCTTGCCCCCTCATTTCACTAAAACCCTCGCCTCTCCCGTTTGGCGTTTCACTTGGTTCGGGATTCCTTGGCTGCTCGTCTTTGCCTATTCATTCAAGCGACGATGCTGCTTAAGGTTTATTTTCTACACTTGCTTTTTTTCATTCTTCGGCGAGGTATTTCCGGTGTTCACTTCTCCGCCACTCCTTCCCTACTTTCATCAATGTTTATTTTTGGTTTGTTGTCATTGTTTGTGGTATGTATGCGACACTTTTGCTCCCGCGGTTTCTGGTATGCTATCTTTTTGCTCTTCTTGATTGTGGTTTATAATTGTTTTATGATTTGTGGTTTGTGGTCTCTTTGCTCTCTGTTGTTTGTTGTTGGAATAGATGGATGCGGATGTTCCCTGTTTTGTTTTCTCTCTCTGTAAGGTACTTGGCTTTTGGTCTCTTTACTATTTACAGATTGTGGTTGAAAGAACAAGAATCATTTTTCCTAAGAATTTGTGAAAGATTCAGATTTTTTGTGAATTTTGGAGAAATCGGTATGTACTCTTCTTGCTATAGGGGTTTGCGGTTGGATGAGAAGGATTTGGAATATTCTTATTCTTTTATGATCTTTGGTCTCTTTGCTTTTTTCGATCCTGACTGCAAGAATGGATTTTTGGGTTCTCTTTGCCCATGACGGTTTCTGGTCCTGGGTGTCTTTACTCAAGTCAATTTGTGAATGTTACTTGAGTTTGAAGTTATCTTGTTTAATGTGATATGTAGTCTGATAGAGGAGGATGGTAATCACCTTTTAAAAACCAATGTGGGGGCCTCGTAATTCATCGAGATTGCACCTCGTTTTTTTGTATGCATAGTGGTGGTGTGGTAGAATAGGTGTGATGGTGTTTCTCTCTTTCTCATATGTTGTGGTTTATGAGTTCTAGTGGTGGTTATGGTGTGGTGGTGATGGTGTGATGGTGGTGGTGTGGTGTGGTGGCATTGCTCTCTTTCATACTATGGTGTTGTATATGAGTTGTAGTGGTGGTGTTGATGTGATGGTTGTGATGTGGTGGTGTTGCTCTCTTTCTCATTATATTATGGTTTATGGGTGGTAGTGCTGGTTATGGTGCGCTGGTGATGGTGGTGGTGTGGTGGAAATGTTGGTGTGTGTCGATGTTGGGGGTAGTTCTTTGGTGCCATGGTGGTTAGGGGTGTAAATGAACTGAACACGAATTAACAGTTGTTCGTGAAGTTGCTGTTTGTGTTCGATTCGATTTGTTTGAAATTAATTCGAATTATTCGAAATATTTGAATTGTTCGAATAATTTGAATTATTCAGATTATTCGAATTGTTCAAATTATTCAAAAAATTTCAAATTTGCTTGTATTGTTTGAATTGTTAAATAGACAACAATTTAATTATTTGTCGAGATGTGACTGAGATGGAAATAAAGTTGTGAGAATTAATTCTAATTTCCTTAATTAAGGAAATTAGAATTAATTGGTAAATCCCTTAAATTAAGGAAATTAGAATAAATTTGTAATTTCTTAAATTAAGGGAATTAGTTAAATAGTTTCCTAGTTTTTTCTCCTTCTAATTTCCTATATAATATCTTGTATGATCAATTCAAAATAGGGGTGAAATAAAAATTATTCATTTGATTTACCACATGGTATCAAAGCCCAGGCTAACCCTAGAGCCGCCATTCGATCTTGCGATTCTCAGCGGCCGCTTCCGATTCTCGCTTGCGATTCTCAGCACGTCGATCTTTCGATTCTCAGCGCTTCGATCTTGCGACTCCTCGCGTTTCTTGGCGGCACGCGGCCCTTTGCCTCATTCCAGTAGCGAGTACAGGATTCCAGTAGCGACTCTTCCTTCTGAGCACGAGCTGCTTCCGCCTTCGTGTTCGTTCCCATCTTCTTCGGCATCTCGGTTCTCTGCGATCTGCGCTCCATCCTCTCCTCTTCATCCGAGAGGAGCAGCGCATTGTCACGAGGAAGATCGTTCTTTGCCGCTGAAGTTGATTCTAGCTTTAATTGCTGCAAATTTTTCTTCTCCACCATGTCAATGTCCGAAACTACTATCTCCAACTACTCCAACCATTCTGAAGAATACAATGCTGTTCAGAAAATTGGAGAGTTGCAGAATATTCGGGCATCCAACAGGTTCAATGGGAAGAACTATCTCAAATTGTCCCAAATTGTCCGCACATACCTAAAAGGCAAAGGGAGGATTAATCACCTACTTGGAACCGGACCAAAACAAAGGGATCCGACCTCTACAACATGGGAAGAGGAGGATTCCATGATTATGTTTTGGCTATGGGATTCTATGGACCCAATGATCAGTGACACTTGCATGTTCTTGAATACCGCAAAGGAAATCTGAGACTATATCAACAACACATACTCGAAAGCCCGCGATGCTACCTTTGTGTATGAAATCAAGGAAAAAACTGAAGCAACCAAACAAGGAGATAAATCTGTCACAAAATATGCAACTCTATTGCAAAATCTGTGGCAGGAACTGGATCACTATCGAGTAATTGAGATGAAATGCCCTGATGATGCTGTCACCTTGAAGTTCATTGAGAATGATCGAATATATGATTTTTTGGCAGGATTGAATCCTGAATTTGGTCATGTTAGAATCCAAATCCTTGGCAAGGAGGATACACCGTCTCTAGAAGAGACAATCTCATTAATCCGAGCAGAAGAAAGTCGGAGGAGTGTCATGCTAGAACCACATATTATGGATGGGCCAGCCTTAGCAGCAAACACAAATCAGGAGAAGTCAAAGAACGATAACCAAGGGAAGGGGAACAAAGACAATCTTTGGTGTACTTATTGCAAGAAACCGAGACATACAAGGGAGAAGTGTTGGAAGTTAAATGGTAAACCTCCAAGCCGAGAATGGGGCAACCGTGGGGAGAAACAAAGGCCTCGAGCGCATATGGCAGAGCAACCCAATATGGAGGAAAAATCAACAATAGGGGGATTCAACAGTGAAGAAATTGAGAAACTTATTGGGATTTCTTGAGAAGCCTTCTGGAGCATGTTCGATAGCTCTTTCAGGTAAAACCGTTTGCATGAATGTCTTAGACAAATTATATACCAACACTTGGATCATTGACTCAGGTGCTACTGACCATATGACCCCCACATCTCAACTCTTCCATTCCTATACCCTCTGTCGAAGTAGTAGAACAATTATCATGGCCATTGACTCTTTAGCTACCGTTGCAGGGATTGGTGATATACATATCACACCTAGCCTTATCCTGAAAAACGTTCTCTATGTACCCAAACTGTCAACAAGCCTTGTGTCCATTCAAAAATTGACTCATGATCTCAAATGTTATGCTGTTTTTTTCCTTCTTATTGTGTTTTTCAAGAACAGGACTCGGGGAGGAGGATTGGACTTGCTAAGGAAAGGAGCGGTCTTTACCACCTTGAACCATTCTAGAAAATCAGGAGCAATTTGTCCTCATCTTTTCTTAGTTCCTCAAGCAAAGATGTCATTTGGCTGTATCTCTTACGCCTTGGTCATCCCTCTTTTAGGGTTCTAGATATAATATTTCCTCATTTATTCCAAGGATTAAATATTTCTGAGTTTTATTGTGACATTTGTGAATTGACAAAATATACCCTTGTATCTTTTTCTATTAGCAATAAAAGAAGTTCTCATCCTTGTCATCTGATTCATAGTGACATATGGGGTCCTTCCACTATACCTAATGTTTCTGGGGCTCGTTGGTTTGTATCCTTAATTGATGATTGCACCCGGGTTACATAGCTCTTCCTTCTTAAACAAAAATCTGATGTTAGCAGATTTATACCTAACTTCCATTCAATGGTTCAAAATCAATTTGGGGTCAAAATAAAAAGCTTTAGGACAGACAATGCTAGAGATTACTTCAATCAAATTCTTTCACCTTATTTTCAATCACAGGGGATCATCCATGACTCATTATGTGTGGACACACCCCAACAAAATGGGGTAGCTGAAAGAAAGAATGGACATTTACTCAACACCACCCGAGCCTTACTCTTTCAAGGGAATGTTCCTAAGTCCTATTAGGGAGAAGCCGTTCTTACTGCCACACACATGATCAATAGACTTCCCTCCCGTGTGTTAGAAAACAATAGCCCTATAGAGGTCCTAAATAGCTTCTACCCTCACTTCAGAACCTCAAATGGCTTCACTCCCAGGGTATTTGGGTGTACTGCCTTTGTTCATGTCCACAAACAACATAGATGGAAGCTCGATCCCAAAGCCATCAAATGTGTTTTCTTAGGTTACTCCTCCACTCAAAAGGGATATAAGTGTTACAATCCCTCTACCGGAAAATTTTACATCTTTACAGATGTCACTTTCACAGAAAATAAATCCTTTTTTTCCAAGTCCTCTCTTCAGGGGGAGATTTCTATGATGGAAGATAGTACTTGTGAGTCCTTTGAACCACTTAAAACCTTTGACCTTCCACATGTGCCAGCCCGTGTTGTTGAACCTAGATCAAACTCTCCTCCTATTCCAGCTGAACCCGAGTCCTCTGAACCAATCACATCTGAGTCACTTGATCCTAAACCCTTATTATCTCCTACTCCAACCAGTGTCACTAATGATTTCCCAAGATTTCCTTAGGTGTATTCAAGGAGAAAGGTCATTCCTGAACTGACACAAGTCCAAGAATCCAATCCACTCTATCCACTATCTCACTATGTATCTCTCAAACGCCTATCACCAGCCCACAAAAGATTCATTGTGAGTTTGAACACCATTGCCATTCCTAACAATGTGTCTGAGGCATTGACAAAAAAGGAATGGAGAGACGCTATGAAAGAGGAAATGAGTGCTTTAGAAAAGAATATAACATGGGAGATAGTTGACAAACCAAAGGAAAAAAAATATTGTTGATTGTAAGTGGATTTTTACGTTAAAGTACAAGGCTGATGGATCCCTTGAAAGATATAATATAAGGTTAGTAGCCAAAGGGTACACTCAGACTTACGGGGTGGATTATCAGGAAACCTTTGCTCCAGTTGCAAACAATGAACACTGTGAGAATCCTGTTATCATTGGCAGCTCACTTCAATTGACAACTGCTACAGTATGTAAAGAATGCTTTTCTTCATGGTGACCTAAATGAGGAAATCTACATGATCATCCCTCCGGGAGTTGAAGGGGACACAGGTAACAAGGTGTGTAAGCTGAAAAAAGCCATTTATGGGTTAAAACAATCTCCTAGAGCATGGTTTGACAGATTTACAAAAGTCATGAAGGAATCTGGGTATAATCAAAGCCAAGGTGACCACACTTTTTTCATTAAACATTCAGCTGCAGGGGGAGTGACTGCTCTTTTAGTCTATGTGGACGACATCATAGTGATTGAAAATGATGAGAAAGAGAAGCATGAATTGAAGCTGAGACTAGTAAAAAAATTTGAAATCAAGGAACTGGGGAAATTAAAGTACTTCCTCGGTCTTGAGGTGGCATATTCCACACAGGGCATCTTCATATCTCAGCAGAAGTACGTGATTGATTTATTGACAGAAACAGGGAAGACTAGGTGTAAGCCAATCGCTACTCCAATAGATTCAAACTATAAGTTGGGAGAAGCTAAAAAAAAACCAGCTGTGGATAAAAGAATGCACCAGAGATTGGTTGGCAAACTAATATACCTTGCTCACACTCGACCAGACATAGCATATTCTGTAAGTATGATCAGTCAATTCATGCATGATCCTAGAGAACCTCATCTTCAGGCTGCCTACAGAGTACTGCATTACTTGAAAGGCAATCCGGGGAAAGGAATTTTGTTCAAAAGGAATGTCACTCTTACTCTGGAAGCCTACACCGACGCTGATTATGCTGGCTCCATAGTGGATAGAAGATCAACTACAGGATATTGTACTTTTCTTGGAGGTAACCTAGTGACATGGAGGAGCAAGAAACAGAATGTAGTGGCAAGGTCATCTGCAGAATCAAAGTTCAGGGCTATTGCTCAAGGATTATGCGAATTACTGTGGCTGAGAATCATCTTGGATGATTTAAGAATTCCATGGGAGGGTCCTATGAAGCTCTACTGTGACAACAAATCTGCCATTAATATAGCTTATAATCCTATACAACATGATAAGACAAAACATATTGAGATTGATAGACATTTCATCAAATTTAAACTGGAGGAAGGGTTAGTGTGTATGTCCTACGTTCCATCAGAAAGACAATTAGCCGATGTTCTAACAAATGGGCTGAACAGTTCAAGTTTTCATGATCTTGTATCCAAGCTGGGAATGAAAAACATCTATTCCTCAGCTTGAGGGAAGTGTCGAGATGTGACTGAGATGGAAATAAAGTTGTGAGAATTAATTCTAATTTTCTTAATTAAGGAAATTAGAATTAATTGGTAAATCTCTTAAATTAAGGAAATTAGAATAAATTTGTAATCCCTTAAATTAAGAGAATTAGTTAAATAGTTTCCTAGTTTTTTCACCTTCTAATTTCCTATATAATATCTTGTATGATCAATTCAAAAGAGGGGTGAATAAAAATTATTCCTTTGATTTACCACATTATTAAATGTCAAATTACCAAAAATAATAAATAACATGACATTTAAAATAAGAAAACAACCAAATATTTAATTAAAATCATAATGTGAATTGCTCAAGTTAGACAGCATGAGCAAAACTATTAACAAACAACAACAACAACAAAGTCTTAATCCCACTACGTGGGGTTGGCTACATGAATCAATTTTCTCCATTGCGTCCTATTTAGTGTCATATTTTCATTTAGTTCTATTAAATTAAGATCATTTTTTATACAATAAGCTGAAGTCTTCGTAGGTCTATCTCTGCCTTTTTTAACATAAGTCGAATCTAAAACATCTACTCTCCTATTCGGATCATTAG
The DNA here is from genome assembly GCA_003013225.1 of Phalaenopsis aphrodite. Lineage (NCBI taxonomy): Eukaryota > Viridiplantae > Streptophyta > Magnoliopsida > Asparagales > Orchidaceae > Phalaenopsis > Phalaenopsis aphrodite. Next base: position 429,426 of record NEWO01000012.1, on the reverse strand, counting down.
ATGGTCGACGCTTAAAAATGAGCAAAACTAATGAACTTCAAAAATTGGATTCCACCAAATTGCAGCAGATACGCTTCAACATGACCGGACTTTGGATTCTACTTCGAAAACGCTGGCTGTCAGGAAGCCAAAGGTCACCACAGAACAAAAATTGGATTCCACCAAAATACAATGTTTAAAGGAATATTTATTCCATCTGGAACTTCGATTTCTTCATTCTTCATTTTTGGTTTTTTTTATTTTGCAATTTCTACTGTTTTGTGCATTAAAATCATGTCTTTTAGGGGCCTATTTATGAAGATTTACAGCTGAAAATCTTCAAAGTATGTGGCTTTGCTTCAGCTTTTGAATTAATTGATTCCCAAACAATTGTTTTTGCAGATTCAGAAGCAAATTTTGTTGAGGATATATGTGCAAAATTTTATCATGATGGGTTTCAAAATTCTCAAAATAAATTCGAGTGGCATTTACATACATAGCACACAATTCTTAAATATTTACATTTCTCACATCTAAACTTAGAGCCACATAAATTTTCATACAATCTTAAATCCCATTGTAAACGAAATCTTGGATTTAGTAAATTCTGGAGGAAGTAAGATTTAAAACATTAATGCTTACAAGCTTGAATCTGTATAAGAGCAAAGGGTTAAGAAACAATTATTCTTTTCACTTGTAACCTTATATTGTTGTATAACGTAGACCTTAGGATTTCAGCTTACTTTGGTTTCAATCTTCTACAAGCCAATATAACTAACAGAAATTTACATACCTACCACATAACTTACTAGAGTTTGATATGTACAGGACTATTATCAATGAGCTATACAAGGACATAAGAGATTAAAATATGGTGATATTCTCATCTTGAGAATGAAAATTAGAGCTATTTGTTTAAAAGTCCTTACAGTTCCGTTTTTTGTAGTTTCAGTGTTTTGCTAACAAGGACAATAGATTAACATATTTTGTTTCTATGCTAACAAGGACTGTAGATTAACATATTTTGTAAACAAGAGCTACTAAACATGATTTGGTTTTCTTATTACCTTTGTCATGCTTCTGGGGGTTGCCATGAATTCTTAGTAGCACCCTTAGGATTTATCAAAAGTAGCATTTAACAAAAATTATAATATCAGAACTCATCCATAATAAAATCAGATCTAGAGGCAATATGCGAGATTTCACTCTTAAAAGCTTCAAAATTTAGGTTTTAGGGAAAAAAAAATTAAACAAATCTAAAAGAAATTTAAGAAAATTCAAGCTAAGAGGCAAACTTGAAGATAAATATGATATATTAAAGAAAATATAGTCAAAGATGCCACCTCGGTAACCTTACAACCAACCAAGCAAGAATATCAAGCAACCAAGCAATAATATTGAGCAGGCGAGAAGACAAGTCAACACTGGATCGAAGATAAATAGAAGTAGATATTAGAAAACAAACACAAAAGACAAAACCTAAGCTCTCGCAGTCATGGTGAAAGCTTTTCGTGATTTTGAGAGGAGAAGGAGAAGGCTTGGAAGAGGGAGAGGCGGCCGAACGACCCAAACCCGAAAGCTTTCGAGAGGGGAAGGGGGAGGTGAGGCGACTTGATTAGAATTAGGGTGTTTAGGGTTTCACTTTTAATATATAATGAATTTTATTAATTATAATATTATATAACTTATAATATATAAATGTATAATATTTATATTAATATAACCAATATTAATATATTATAATTGTTATTAATAGTTTGTTATATATTATAATTTATAGGATTTAGTTTTTTAATTTATGACAAATTTTTAGAATATATAATTATTTTTAAAATATCATAATTTTTTATATATAACTAATTAAAATTATTTTATATTTCGAACAATAATGATTTAATCACGAATGAACACATCACTGTTCGTGTTTGGTTCGTTTAACAAACCGAACGAAAAAAAATTATCCGTGCTCATATTGTTTGCTTATCGAACGAAGGGAATACGATCTCCCCGACGAGCCGAACACGAGCTGTTTGCGAACAACTGACTTTTTTGACAATCTTAATAGTGAGCCAAACATTAGTTGTTTGTGAACAATTGGCTTTTTTGACAACCCTAATGGTGATGGCGTTGTATTTTGTGATATTTTGCCATGATTATTTATGTGGTTGGTGTTGGTGGTGGTGTTAGTGGTGAAGTTGTTCGTGATTTGGTGTGATGCGTCATTCCAGTTGGCTTTTCAAGTTATGACTTTGTTGACATTTTGTTTTACATCTGCTTTGTATTTATGTTGCTTGGTGATTTTTCTTGTTAGTATCAACATGGTAAAGACTAAAGAAATTGGTTTGTCTGCCATGTGGGATGAAGATGTCAAACTTATTTGCTGCGATGTTTGTCTAAAAGAGGTGAAATTAGGAAATAGGCCAACTAGCTATTTGAATAAGGTGGGTTGGTAAAATATAATAAAAAAGTTCATGGAACACACAAGAAGGAAATATGACTGGGTGCGATTGAAAAATAAGTGAGATCAGTTAAAGGACTGAAAAATATGGAAAGAGTTGAAGCGTAGATCCACATGCTTGGGTTATGATCCCATAAAGCGAACCATAGACGCTTCTGAAGAATGGAGGGCTGAGAGATTAGAGGCGTGAATTTATGTTGCATGAATTTATTTACCAATTATTAACTTCTTCAATTGCATCAACATATGAATAACCCATTACTTTATAGGTGATTCCAAATGCTAAAAAGTTTAAGTTCAATTGTATCGACCTTGAGCTTGAAGAAATTTTAGACCATATGTTTGGTACAGTCATTGCCATGAGCGACCATGCAATAACCCCTATCGAGAGAGTGTTTGTTGGCATAGTTGAGCATGTGGATGCTGAGCCAACTTCTGGTTCAAATGAGACCCCCAACCCTAATGTTAATGAAGTTGGAATACCTGCCGTTCTAAGCGTCTGAGGGTTGAGGAAAAGAAAAAAATTGCTATTTTTATTCGAAGTCAAATATCACAGGTAGTTCTTCATGCACTAATGACTCTGACACTTCACAAGCAACTTCCATTCAATAAGTTATGTGGATTCTGATAACAACTCCAGAAACTTACGAGGATATATTATTGTATTTATTCTCAATGAAGTTGCTTGAAGACTATTTATTCTCAATGAAGTTGCTTGAAGACCCGACCCAGAGAGTTTTTCATGACGACGACTTCTGACCGTAAGGTCAATTTTTAAGTTATTTTCACGAGAACGGTAATACTTGAGTATCATTTCTACTTTTTAGACAATTTATGTTTGCTTTTTGTTGAGACACTGTTTATGCTGCTTGAATATTTATTTTTAACTGTGACACTAGTAATGCTGCTTTGGATATCTGTTTTTCATCGAGGACTTTGTTATATTGCGTTTTTCAAGTTTATTTATGATTGTTATTAATTTGGGTGATGTGTTGGTAGAAGCTGATTACATTGAATCTTACATGTCGTGGCTCAATATACACTGAATAAGATGGACACTCATAGAGAGACACAAAAGATGAATTGCGGTTGCGACCTATTTGATGTATGGGTAACATAACTCATATATAGCTCGATCTCTTTGCATGACATTTTCATACATTGGTGATAAATAAGTTGGAGAGCTGTTTTTAGGGCACCCAACGAGATTCAACAATATGTTCCATATGACATTGCCCGTATTCATCTTGATGAACTACACATAAATCATGTACTTCATGACTCCTTCAGGATGACTTCCAGAGAGGTGTTAGCAATAAATGAATTTATGAGACGAGCCTTTTCAATTGGTTTAAATGCTCTAGTCAGTTTATCATTATAATTTATCAAGCCAGACGACCTAACATTTAAAAAGACTTCCATAGAGATTGCTCATGACATGCAGTATATGCCATATTTGAAGGTAATTCTTTTTATACATTAATTCCAGAAGTCAATTGAATACAGTATTTTACACTCTTGTTAATTTTTTAAAATTTTTTTAGAGTGATAAAAAATGTGATATTTGATATCTGGAATTGACTACAGAAACCTTCTTTGTAAGGGGTATTCAACATTGACCAAATAATATTTATCTGAGACAAACACAATAACTAATATTGTACTGAAAAAAATATCTAATCAGGGTTTAGTGTCGAGCAAACCTGGGGGTGAGTGAGGAAAGTTGTACTTCCGAGTTTTTGTGGCAAATTTGAATATACTTCTGTCGTGTGCACTGCCTTCACAATCAGCCTTAACAAAAGTAACAAATGTTGAAGTCACATATAACTGTTACATTTTATGTTGGTGATCCATACCGCTCAATGAATGCGATATTTTCATTATTCAATGCACATGCTTCTACGTGTGTTCCATTGATCACTTCAATATAATTTAAAAAAATTAACTAAGATATGTAAATTATTGTATTCATTTGATTTATGTAATTAATGAATAAAATTATTGTATTTCAACTGCATCCTATCATAAATTATTGTATTCATTTTTTAGTTAATTCCATATGTTTTTCAATTATATCCTATCATATTTTTTTTATAGTTTCCTTGAACTTTTTCATAATATTTTTCTAGCTCTCCTTGTTGAAATAGGTTGTGGGTCTAGTTCTCCATTCAACCTTTTTAAGATAGAGATCGCAAAATATTAGTTTGACTTTTTTATCTCACATAGCAGATGAATCGAGCTCTTTTGTCCTAACCATTATGTTACTAGTATGAAAAAAAGTTAGAAAACATAAATATTTGCCACCAAAATTAATTGCCACAACTCAAAGAAAACTAATATTGACATAATATCATCACCATTGCTCTCACACCAAACACCACCACCTCCACACCATACCAACATCCTACACATTACATCCACACCACATTAACGCCACCTCCACACCACATCCACACACATTACTATCTCCACACCACACCAACAAATCCACACCACACGCAGCCTTCTCCACTACATGCACCACCACCTCCATATAACACACCACATCCACACACCGCACCACCACTTCCACACCACACACTACCCCCTCCACAACCAACTCCACATCACACTTTACACCAAACAAGTAGTGGCAGCAGATTTTGAAAGTACAAGAGAAACACTAAAAACAAAATGGAAGTTGAACTATAGAATGCTTACCATGTCAAAGGATCTTCTTAACCATGAAATATACACATCAAAAGATTCCATTTTTCATCCATGAAATTAAAGGGCTTATCATTGCTATTACACATTACCATCTTTCATCCACAACACCCGAAACATCGCTATTTTTTTTAGCACTCCTTTCATTCATTCTTTATGAATAAAAAGTATTCACAACACCCGAAATATTGCTGTTAACAAATCCACCACCATCTTTCATCTATTTTTCAAATTCTGACTCAAATATAAAAATTCATGATAAAATCTCAATCTATATTAATAACATACACCACACCTGAAACAATGCTATTAACAACTCCACCACCATTTTTCATCCATTATTCAAATTCTCACTCAAATATCAAAATTCTTGATAACATTCCAATCTATATTCATAAAATACACAACACCCGAAACTTTTCTATTCATAAATCCAACACCAACTTGTATGGATTTTTCAAATTCCCACTCAAATATCAAAACGATGCTTGGTAAAGCAAGAGCCCACAATCCATCCTTTGGGGTGATAGAGACATGTAATTATACAAATAAATCCATAAACTAGACAGACCAAAACGAAACTGAAATTGCAAAGCACAAAGCAAACAGAGTTGTAGCCATTGGAAAAAAGAGAAAAAATGATATCTCCGGTGCTATGTATGTGAAAATCCCAAAAAGGAAATCTCCGTGCAAACCATATTCTCAATACCACTAAGAAAAGATGAGGGGTATAAGATATTGAAGGAAGAAGGAAGCAAATGCCGGAAACCCTCATCACAGGTGTCAGCGGACGAAGAAGAAGAAGAGGAGAAAAAAACCATAAGCACAGAGAATGCACGACGAGGCCGAGCGGGCGGGAAGGGGGCATGGAAGTACTAGCGAACCAAAAACTGCAGAAACGTGCTTATCAGGCGCGTTTGATAGAACTCATGAAAATTGCGCTGCAGCCAAATTGTTGCACCAAACATGCCCTAAGAAACATTCAAGTTTGTTTTTTTAGAAGATAGCAACGATATTACTATTTTATCTTAAACTCTGTCATCCCTTTTGTATGAAGGACTATTGAAACAGGCAAAACTTCATTGAAACTGTTTAGCTGAAGGGACCTTCTACCATTCATCGTATTCATTATTGTGATGCGATCTCCGAATTTCATTGGAAAAAAAACTTAGTAGATGATGGTTTTCAATATGCTTAGAACATTCTTTCCAAATATAAGTATTTTTTCATTTTCAAACTGGTTTTCCACTTATGTTTGATGTGGGATGTTTGAAGATCTCTATGTTTTTATGATAAAAAATCCGATGCAATGTGATGCGATCTAATGCAAATCTAAATTGGGGCGGTTTGGCTAAATTGTCTGTTATGCAAATTAAGTGCAGTCAACTTGGGTTCATTTAATTTTTTAAATATTTGTGAAGGAAATGGACTATGAAATAAAGTATCTAACTTTATTTTAAAACAAACATAAAAATTCTAATTTTTTATGCAGATGTTTTACTTTACATCAACTTCTCACTTAAACAAACAACCTTAATGAGTGTAATTTATGAATTTTTTAATGTTAATGTAAGGCATTCTAAAAGCAAAGTAACCGCACAAGTGAACCTTCAAAAATTATATGGAAGCAACCTTTCTAAATCATAAATTAGCATTGATTATTGATGATGAAGAATAAAACTTGGAAAGAAGTTGGCATGGTTTGTTGTAAGATCTTTCATAAGAGAAACTAGCCCTTTAAATTTTTGATTGTATAAACATTAAATATTTTAATTTCATACAAATTATTAGGAACTAAATTATGTTATGGATATAACCAAAGTCATTAACATAGTTGAACCTCAAGACAAGTACATCATAATTTAATATTGATATTTCATATTTGACAATCCGAAGATAGACTTAGTCCTAAGACCTAACCTTCGAGTTTTATTGTCATAAAATTTCGGCAAATCATGGTACGTCGATGTACTGGAAGACCTTAAGATAATGACTTGGGTCCAGAGTTGTAACATTCTTAACCTTATCCCAACCTTTTAGGGTTAGCATATCTTGAGTTGTAACCTATATAATTTTTATTTGTGTGCCTTATCCCTATCATAAGTCATGGCATATAGGCGCACTCTACGTTCGACCTCAGAAGCCCAATTGTTAACGATCTTCCTCAAATGTATTGTACATGATCAATTAGGTCTGATCTGTGAACACGCCTCATAAAGATAAGCACTGTATAAATGCTTAGCTGAGTTTAGTGAAACGTTCAATATTTTCTGAAATCTTATTGAAGGCTCTGAGACAACTTAACAAGGCAACTCAAATTAGAAAAGGATGGACTGCAACTAGTTCACTTTTTCGAAGATGAATTTAGACTCTAAGTCCATCTTAGTTCAGTCAGAATAACAATTTCAACCAAATCTTAATAAGTTTACAGAGCAATTGAACATGGGGAAAATGTTCAATGCCCTTAGGCTTGTTTTTGTTATTGAAAGAAGGCAAAGCGTAAGAGATTAAATATCACTTGTATGATTCTATAGTTACTAAAATTATAGAGGAAATATAACACACCATTAATCAATTTCGACAAAACAGCGGCATATACTATCGAACAGATTTGTGTTTAACTTTAGTTGACCTATTTATCTGTGGTTGTTTGTGACTCTGTTTTGCCAAAGTTCATTGTATTGCCAAAAATCATCACAAATATCAGTGTCAGTCAGTGTATGCTTGTATATCTGTTCGAGACAGGACAAATACTTGCATTGGGTCTACCAGTAGTGGCCTTTTCAGTTTAATATAATTTAAGATATTCTCCAGAAATATCTCTACTTGTTAACTGCATTTCTTTGTCTCTGTTTTTTTTTATTTCAGAGATGGCTGTGCATACATTCTACTCAGCATGTCAAAGTAAATTAACTTACTTGCAAATTAATGGCATGATACTTTCTAACTCTCCTATTTCGTTTCCACAGATCAAAAGGGATGGCATCACAAAACTTGTTGTTCTTCCTCTTTACCCACAATTCTCAATATCAACCAGTGGTTCAAGTCTTCGTTTACTAGAGAGTATTTTCAGGTCTTGACTCTAAGGTTGAAATGCCATTATGATGCTTTTAAAATAAAAGGAGAATCTTATATGTTTGTATTTCTGAAGGGAGGATGAGTATTTGGTCAATATGCAGCATACTGTCATTCCCTCATGGTACCAGCGTGAGGGATATATTAAAGCCATGGCAAATCTAATTGAAAAGGAGTTGGAAATTTTTGAGAGCAGCCAACAGGTCCGTGTCATATTTGATGCATCTGCAACTTTTATCTTTTTATATACTTTTTTTGAAATAAATATTGCAATATAGGCTGCAAAATACTGACAATGTCCTGTTGAATTATTAATTGGAAAATAAATGAAGGTTACCCCCTCTTTTATTTCAAACACAATTTGGTGATACGCTTGACTAGGAGGCTGTCATTTGCAAGATGAATAGTTGCCTGTTTTTTGAGAACTAATTGCATAAGACTATTTTAAGAGCATTGGACAATACTTTGTAGTTGAATTCCCTTTTCATATTTGACACATCTGCAACTCTATCTTTATATATACCTCTTTTAGGGAAAAATTATGCCAGCTACATACTGCGAAGTCCTGTTGAATTAGTAACTGGACTATAAATGAAGGTTATAGGGCCGCCTCTCTTATTTCGTAGACAATTCGGTAATATGATTGACTAAGACGTTGTCATTTGTAAGTTGAAAAGTTGTTTGTTTTTGAAAGCTAAACTGGATAAAGACTATTTTTGAGGAGATTTGACAATGCTTTGTATGTGAATTTAATAAATTGGAAACATAAAATATAAGAGATAATAAGGATGATGCGGGAGCTTACCGTGGACGTAGTATTGTTGCTGCTACAATATTGTGGTCCAACCCAGTGGACTTGTTGCCCAAAGGGAGAGGATCCTCCCTTTTCAAATTGGTTGCTTCCCATTCCTTTCCTATTTATGTTCCTTGCCCTTTCTCTGTCTTCCTATTCTATTCCTTCCTATTCTAAGTACTAGTAGTTGTTATATATATTATCTCCACTATTTCCATCCTTCCTGCTACTGCCAGCCCCTTCAGGACTTGCTATTTTTGCTGCCAACCCCTCCAAAACTTGTTTCGGTGGTTGCTAGCTCCTTCAAGACTTGTCCTTGCTGCCGCCAGTCCCTTCAGGGCCTCTTTCTGCTACTGTCCTGTCCATAGTCGCCTCTTTTTGCTACTATCCAACCTACAACCGTCCTTTCCTGTTGTTGTCCCGTTCACCCCCTCCTTTCTTGCTCTCTCCTATGCCACAACCACCAGTTGTTAGTTTCCTCCCAGTAGTCCCCCGTCACTCCTACGCCCTCCAGCGCCGCAACCACCTGCTGCCTGACACCTTCTAGCATTGACGCAGCTCTCTCCCTTCCCTTCCGGGCTTGTCGCTCTCCTTTAGAGGGCTGTTTGTTTTTTTGTGTTGTTTTCTTTCTTATTTTGAAGAGTTGTTGTTGGAACACGTCGTTTGCATGTGTGTTGTTTTATGTTTGAGAATTCGTCATTGTAACTTTTGAATTTAGCAATAAAATTTGGCATTCGGTCGTGTTTTGGGTTTACTCCGGTATCATTTGTTATCAGAGCTAGGCTAACCCTAGTGATATCCTAGGGTTTCTTATCATTCGCCTTATCCCTCCACCAAAAAATTTCTTTCTTATTTCCAAACCATAGTCAAAATTTGACCTAACCCTTTACAAAATCAGCAACCCTAAATCAATTTTTTTCACTCTTTTTCACCTTCTAAATCTAAATCGTAGCTATGTCACCAAAGAGAAACATGAACGGGCCTATCCGGGAACAGATGCATCGAGAGATTCGTCGACTTAAGTGAAGTCTCACAGAAATTGAGGATGAAACCCAACGAAAGATTATTCTCTATTTTGATCTAAAGAGTTGAAGGGGAGAATGGGGTGAGAATCTGAAGTCCATATGCCAGCATGAGGGGAAACATAAGATTACTACTTTGTTCAAGATGGAGTAGGAGATACATTGTCAGTTCCTATCAACTTACTATAAATAGAATGTTCAGACCCTAGTTTCAGAAGTGGAGAGACAACATCACCGGACGACCACCACATCTTACAGATAAAGTTCAACCTCAGGATATTAGAGTCAGATTACCCTTAGGAGAACATCCAAACTGACCCCGTCAGAGGAAAGCTAATTCAGAGTGGAGAACAGGTGGAATGAAGCCGCATCCCTAAATCCGTCTCAGCCATGAAGTGCTTTAGGTGCTACAGCTTTGGGTATAGTGACAACTAGTAGAATGATTGCTTCACTGATCAAAAAGCAGTTGAGCAGTTGAGCAGTTGAGCAGTTGAAGAAGTGGACAACGACAGTAGACATAGAAGAGAGCGAGGACACTAAAGAGGAGTACCGACAAGGAAGAGGCATCATTGATTCCTGTTGAACCCAAGGGAGAGATTCCAGTTGAGTTAACTATAGCTGTTCTAGAAGGTAGTGAATCTGAGGTAATGAACATTCTTGTAGAGTATGAGGTTATGGCATCTCGAAGTATATTTGTGTAGGCATTTAGAAGAGCATCAACAAGAGTGACATTGGTTTACCAAAAGAGCCATGAATTTGAGGAGCCGATACTAGACACATGACAACTTCAGATAAGAAAATTTCATACTTTTCAGATATATAGCCTACCTCCTGAGTTGCCCATATTGAGGGAGGTTCAATTTGACAAAGATGAGAATATTTTGAGTTACTTCTGGAAGATTATATGGAGTAGTTCGGATAGTAGATTTTGTTTAGTAGTGCACCCACTATCAGATGTCCAAACATGGGGGATGAATCACAACTTTGAAAATTATGTTTTGAGCTTTATGGGGAAGAAAATTCTCTAATGGAATCCCGATCCTTTCAGAGAAGGAATAGAAACCTCTCCTCAGTGGTATACTCCAGTGTGGTCCAATTTGCCACTCAAAGAAACAGGATTTGTATCGTATAAAGTATATACTTCGACTTTCGTGTGCTAGAACTTTGGCTTGTAAATATAAAAGTACAGTACGCACTTTTATGATAAGATTAGGTTCGACCTTCTTAGAAGAATTTTTTAAGGTTTAGGGTTTAGGGTTTACGAAAGCTCAATTTTGTACTGTATTGGGTCATCCTATTAGTAAATCGATCTGTACCAATTATCGGATACACTCGGACGAGTATGAAAGTGTGGAAGTAGGAAATTTTAGATTTGATGACTCGACGCTTGATTCGTGAGGATTGTTATTCACGTACTGTTTTTGGTGGACCAATTCTCGAAGATGGTGTATTTCGTACCTTGCTACCGGATATTGGATGCATCTCATTTCTCCGATTTTTCAGAGAGATCGTGAGATTGCAAGGGATTCCCAGAACCATCACCTTCGATAGAGACGTCAAATTTTTGAGCTATTTCTAAAGGACTTTGGGGAGGAAGTTAGACACCAAGCTCTAATTCAGTTCAGCAGCTTATCCACAGATGTACGGTCAGACAGAGGTAGAAAACAGGAGCCTAGGAAACCTTCTGAGATTATTCGTGTAAAAGAACATCAAACAGTGGGATTTAATTCTAACTCAAGCCGAGTTTGCATACTACGAATCTGTGAGTCAGACTACAGGTTGCACACCGTTCGAGATTGTGTATGATGCAACCCACTCATGCCACTTGAGCTGGTACCACTCTTGGCAACATCAAAGATCAGTTTGAATGCTGAAGAACAGGTTCACGATTTTAAAAAAAAAATTATGAGGAGGTTGGAAAGGAAAGTACTAAGCAGAACCGTAAATATCAGACGAGACAAATATGTCTAGAAATAAGGTGATGTTTCAAGAAGGAGAGCTTGTGTGGATTCAACTGAAGAAGGAAATATTCCCAATTGGAGTGTTCAGAAAACTCAGGGCCAGAGCTGATTGATATTTAGAATGCTTTAGAAACTGAATAATAATGCTTATGATATTGACCTATCAGGGGACTGCAATATTTCACCCACATCAATGTGGTGGATCTGACGTCGTATTACGAAGTTTCAGAAGCTTCGAAAGATAAAATTGAAGCGCCCCAATCCCGAGAGCTTTCCTCGCTCTCTCCCGTGAGGCTTATCACGCACCCACTCCCGTATCTATTGACACGAGTCTTCTTCCGTGCCTTCTCTCGCGGCTTTAAGCGGGATCTGCCGCTCCCGCTCCTACCCCCAACTTCCCTTTTTGATTCCTACTTATTCTATTCTCCTTCCTTTTCTATTTCTTGTATATAGATAGATAGATAGATAGATAGATAGATAGATAGATAGATAGATGTAGATAGATAGATATGTAATGTTTGCTTAGGTAAGGGAGTTGTTTTGCTTCTCTCTGCTTTCAAACTTCTGCCTTCGGTGTGTCTCCCTTCCGAGGGCTATATCCAGCTGTAACTCGTTCGAAATGGTGACTATCTCCGCTTGTTCCCGTCTTTCTTCCGCTGTCTAGGAGTTCGACTGCCTCCCATCCACCACACATACCTTTTTGCTCCTCTTCTTACCACTGTCCTTGCTTCTAGCCGCCAACCAGCAGCGACACCGGCCTTTCTGTCCTCTTCCTGTTGCTGGCCATTCCCTAGACACCAGTTCTTGCTGTTGTCTTGCCTCTGGCACTTACTCCTGCTGATGTGCAGTCCACCGCTAGCTAGTTTATTCCCTTAGACACCGCCTCCGCCGCTTGCTGCCAGTCTCCTCCCAACAGCAGGAAAGGCGACAGGCCTTCCTGCTCCTCTTCCTGTTGCTGTTCTCGCTTCCAATTGCCTTCCAGCAGCTGCATCGACTTTCCGGTCCTCTTTCTGCTGCTGGCTATCCCCTAGACACCAGTTCTTGCTGCTGTCTAGCCTCCGACCTTGATTCCTGATGCTGTCCAGTCCACTACCACCTCCCCTATTCTCTTCTATGCCGCCGCCACTTGCTACTAGCCTCCTCCCTGCGTGTTGCCCTCACTGTTTTCCGGCGCCGTAGCCCCTGTTTGTCAACCACCTTTCAACTTGATCGCTGCTTCCTTCCCTCCCTTTTGGGTCTGTTGCCTCCTTTAGAGAGTTGTTTTTGCGTTTTGTGCCTTTTCTTTTTCTTGTTTTGCAGCGCCGTCGTTGTTATTTGATGTCGACGTGTTTGTGCTATTTTATGTTGAGTATTTGTCATTGTAGTTTTGAATTCAGTGATAAAATTTGTCGTGTCATGGTTTGGGTTAACTCCGGTATTAAAGGACTTTATATTTTATGCTTTCGAGTAATTTGGAGCTTTGCTAGTTGTGATCTATTATCAATTCATTCTCATACTTCTGATAGATGCATCTGGCTGCTTGACAAACTTGATTTGCTCACAATCTGGGTTCATTGGAATTCAGGTTATGATATTCTTTAGTGCGCATGGTGTTCCACTTGCATATGTGGAAGAAGCTGGGGACCCTTACAAAGCGGAGATGGAGGAGTGTGTAGAGTTGATCATGGAGGAACTGGAGAGACGGCAGATAACTAATGCTTATACACTTGCTTACCAGGTGCTTTGGCTTTTTTTTTTTTTTTTTTTTTT
>NEWO01000012.1:401390-414565 GCA_003013225.1 Phalaenopsis aphrodite | reverse complement strand
GAAAAATGCTCAATCTCTACCTTCTGCCAATATCCATGGTGTTGTGTGTCCAACCAAATTTCCTCAGAAGCGGGTGAAGTGATGTCTCTTTCAACAAGTACTCTGGCTTCAGAAGGACGAGACATATTAAAAGTAGGAATATCCGTCTTGAATGACTTCCCATAAGCTGAGACAATAGCGTACAATATATTTTGAGAAAAATAATGAAATTTCAGACCAGAGAGACAAACCTAAACCAGAATGATTGGCGGTTCCGTCTGTGAGTCAAAATTCACAGACCATTTCATAATCTTCATTGCTCTGTTATCAATTCATATTATCCTTCTAGCAAATAAGCGCATGTAATCTTATTCGTTGCTAATTTGAATAAGAATGTGTCTCCCATCTAATAATCCAAATTTTTATTCTCCAACAAGGTGCATAAGTTTAAATTTTTTGCGAATGAGCTCCATTTTGGGATGACCATATAGAAATTTTTCAACCAAATTCAGACGACAGGAGGAAGCAAATTGAATACTTCAGCTTCTGTAATATATATATATATATATATATATATATATATATATATATATATATATATAATTTCAGCTGGATTACATAATGAAATTTTTATACTTAATTAGCTAACTAAAATAATATAAATAAATAATTGAAATTTCTAATAATTGAATACCATATTAGGATTTCAATTTTTAGAAGGGACAAGGTCAAATATTAGGATTTCAATTTTTAGAAGGGACAAGGTCAAGATAAATCAAATAAAAGATTAATCATCATCAAGATGAGTACTCACACTTTTAATCTATAGTAATAATTTGTTTCTTCTCAACTATTTAACAGTTAATAAACTTGAACATGCTTTATTTTGATTGAGATATTCTTTTATCAGTCATATTACTAAGAACATATGCAGCTACTTACTATCAAGTATTGGTGTATGCTTTATATAGTTTGCTGAATTGAATGCAATGAGTACATGAATGATATGTTCATGTTGATTGTTTGTATGTAAATAACTTACTATGATGAAGTCACTTCTTTGTGGTACTAGTATCCGTCCATGTAAATGGAAAAAAGATATTGATATTGATATCTTAATTGACATAATCTTTAGACAGTGCTCCCGTGACGGCTCTATAGATATAAAATGATATTTATATGTTATTGATATTGTAAGATTCATTGAATAACATGTTAAATGTTAATATTTTCTTGTTTAACTAAGTGACTGACATGCTTATTTTGTTGATTCATTAAAAGGTTTAGCTGACATGTATTTTTTTCTTTTCCATTACATTGTTGTAGTTCAGGAGTATGAGTATTTAATGGCTCAATTAATTCATTATTATTTTAAACTCACTTTTCAGGTTAACTAAGTGATTAAAGATAAGTGACAGATGAGATATTGTTTATAGAAGACACAAACAATCAATAATGATGTAAAGTTAAATATATTTTTTTAAATTCGTTTACTTACTGGGTCTTTCATCTTGTTAGTAACTTGTTACAGAAAACAAATATTTTCATTCACACCGTTCAACCGCCTATAACCGTCTTGGTTAATTTCAAGCTTTGAGTTGGGTCGTGACAAAAGTGTTATCAGTGGCTAAGGTTTATGATTAATTAATCGAATCTTGAAGAAAGAGTCAATAGGATAATTATAAGAAAATTTTAATAAAAATTATAAATTAAAGTTAACTCAAATTAATAATTATTTCCATTCAGGCATAGTAATACATCTGAAATTATAGAAGGCAGTTCGATCGAAAATTTATGGTTTGTTAATATTGACATGCTTAATGAGTAATGAGTTGTGCTTGCGGTCCGTTTTTAAATTTTGAGGACAAAATTTTTGTAAGTTGGGAAGATTGTAATATTCCTTTTTTGTAATCAGGGGGAGAGGAAATGAGAAAACTAAAGAAGTGGGAGTAAGGAGTCGAGCAAAGGGGAGTCAAATTGAGAAGGTCGAATAGCCAAAGATATTGGAGCTGAATCGAATAGTAGGGAAGTTGAAATGAGGGGATTAACAGCCCACGCGACGAGTTTGCCTATAAAATGATGAGACAGAGATGAGAGTTACCTACGAGGAGATTGGTGTGTGCGAGTGACGAACACAAGCTAGGGTTTCCTGTAGTCTTAGGAGGGGAAGAGCGGTAGCGGCGTCGGTGTTGACATCGATATTGAGCCGCTCGCAGCTTTCTGCAAGAAGTCCTCGAGTTACTCGCATCTAGCGTGCAGAGGGGAAAAAGGGAGAAGAAGAGGAGCTCGCGGGTAGGAAGCCCAATCCAGTGGAACTATCACGTGCAGGGTGTGACTGAGGCAAGCTATGTTAATTAATGTAATAACAAAATTAAATGCGATGAGTACATGAATGATATATTTATGCTGACTGCATATTGTTTTTTCTTTTTTTTTGTATTGTTGTAGTTTAAGAGCATGAGTAATTATTGACTTGTTTATCTCATTATTTTTTTAAAATAACTTTTCAAGTTAACAAAGTAATTAAAAGATTAGCGACAAAAGAAATTATATTTATAGAAGACGTGGACAACCAATAACAAGGTAAAGTCAAATATACTGCTTTAAATTCTTTTACTTAGTTGGTCTTTTATTTTGGTAATAACTAGTTATAGAAAATGGACATCGGAATTTTCATTCACTCCGCCCTACTGCATGTACTGGTCTTGATTAATTTCAATCCCCGGGCTGGGTCATGACAAAGCGTAATGCAATGCAAAAGACTATTTTTTTGCTTCAAACTGTAAAGTGAAGCAGTACTTTTGTTAACGTATAATTAATTTTTGTGACATTTACATACACACTCCAATATATCTACATATCTAAAACTTAAATTTTACTTTTTATATTTATACCACCCAAAATTTTTATATCACATAAAAATTCTACTATTTTTACTTTTAAAAATGGGATACACCTTTTCATGCATAGGTAAGTTGGCATGTATGTAAAAAATGAAGTTTAAATGTTAGATATGTAAATGCATACGACTTGAGTGGTATGTATGTAAATATTCCTAAGGCTGATCAAACTAATCACAATGTTCTTCTACCTTTCCTGCCAAACAGTCCTTATTTAATGAATGAATAAATAATTCCGTGCTAGACAAAAATAAATATGATAAAACTCGTATAGATGGCCCTGCTTGGCCAGCTAACTAAATTGAGGTACTGTTAACAGGATTTGAAAATTTATATATAAAAGAATATTTTTACTCAAGTACTGTGAACTAGATTTTACTGTGTGCTGTTTACCTGTGATGGCTGTTCGATCGTCCAGACCTTACAGGAGACTCAACTGAGAAACAGTAATTACCACAGCAAATTTCTGGAACAACAACGAAATGGTGTTGCTTTACTCGAGTTGACGAGTGCTGTGGCGGTTGTGGTTCCTCTAGAGTGAACATGAACTGTGGTGAAGCAGGGTCGACCGAAGCTCATTCCTCTTTCAAGCCTTGGGCTGTTGTTGCCGTGGCAGTTTGCTCCCGCTCTGATGTCGAAGAGCTCTCTCTCCGTTGGGATTGAAGAAGTATTTGCTCTGCTTCCTTGTGCTCTTTTCCTCTGCAGCGGTGCTCCTTCAAAATCTAAACCGAAAGAATCAAACCGTTTGAATGCTTCAAACAGTATTTTATTTCCTTTCTTCTGAACCGGGCAGTCCAGACAGATCGCACACCGCTTCGCTTACTTCGCTTCGAACCACACTCACGTGCAAAGTGCGCTCTCCGCTTACAAGTGCCACTCCATTGGGATGCGATGCAGCTGTTACATGCGTCATGTCGTTGCGTCGCTTTCCGCCCCAAATGTGCTGTAGAGCGTGCTTTTAAAAACACTGCCTCCACCATGATAATACTTTCAAATTGATCATCATTTTGCAAACCTGATGATTGAGAGAACAATAGTTTTGCCCACAAAATATCTAAACCAATATGATTTTACGATATAGGTGGGTGAGTAACAATGCAGTGACATTGTAATTTTGCCTTCGATAAATCTAGCAAATAGCAATAAAACGTAGATTTAGAGAATGCTCTTGTTAGTCTTGGAAAATATCCATTTTGGAAACTTAACCCGATATAGTATTTTGTATATGTAAATTTGATTTTTTCTCATGACATTATAATAAATCTGCTTCTTTATTTTTAAAGTGTTCTTATAATTAATATACACAACAAAATATTTTCCCTCATGGTACAAAGTTAGTGTAGCAATCCTAGCCTCCACAAGCCCCCTTCCCTTTCTCTATGTGAATGACCCCACCCCGCTCCTTTATGCTTAACCTAGCTTTTTGGCTAAACATGTCAAACGGATCACACTCTATGCTCCACCCAAATTCCAAAATCCATTTGCTCAATACTAACATGACTCTCCCATTCTTTTGCTCTCTTTCTAGCCCCCTTGAAGAGTCGTGCTTTCCCAACTCATGCTACGTGTATCGTCCTGACTCCTTATCTCAATTATGATTCGTTCTACACATGCCTTTTAACTAAATGCGTTGATCTCATGATCTTGCCTACACCCAAACCACGAACTTCCAGTTGCACACCCCAGCCTATCTGCATGCTTTCACCGTGACCAAAATCATCTTAGTTCCTCCCTTTTTTTTCCTTTAAAGTTGGTGATCAGCTTGCCTCCTTTACTGTCTTCTGAAGAAGCCCTAATCCTTTATCGTTACTTTGATTTAATTGAATGGTGCCAACTATCTATTGTGTTTTTTTTTCCTTTCTTCGTGGGATTGCATGAGAAACTTGGCCATCTCGTCTTTTCACCGTGTTATATCAAAGAATGGACAAATATTGTAAAAAACACCAGATGATTGGCATCTAACTACACTGTTCTCCTATGAATGCTCAATGGTATTGATTTAATATCTCATTGTTCATCATATCCCAAGAGATTGCGAAACGATGTGAGCCTTTATTAGCTTCACCTTCTTTTCAAGATATCAACAACTCTTATGTATGCACGTTGTACTCTAAAATATACTTCTTATAAGAGGGTGACAAATCTTTTTATGAGTTCTATAGCTTGTTGAAGGGAAAATGGTATGAACTTCTTCAATATCATCATTTGGCATAAATGAAACAAGGAATTTTTTGTTGCCTTGTTTCTCTTAGGCCTTTGTCCGTATACCTACCACACGTTCAAGATCAAATGTTAATAAGCTAAGCTATCCCAAACATCTCTATTCCTCCACCTAAAATATTGAGGTCATTGAGTTATTTGGCTTTCATTTTTTTGATCATGATCACTTCTATTGTGATTGGAACAGGGGCTGCGATCATGAATGTAACTTTTTCTCATCTCGTTAAAACTAAAAAATTTTCCTTGTTGGATCGTGGTTGCTATTGCCTAGCTGAATAGGCAAAGATCATTAGGCCCATTACCATAACATCTAGTGCCTCTTGTGACTTGTTTAGTCTTTTAGCCTTTGCAACTATGTCATTTTTAGAGTTGGTGGCAATAACCATAGAAGGCTGCCAGTTTGCCTTGTTGAAACACCATAAAAAAGAAGGTGAACTAAACTAGGAAGAGCAATGCTTAAGTGTGACATGGTAGCTAAGCAATACCAAATGGGCAGGCTTAGCTTTAGTTTTATTTATTTTATTATTATTATTATTATAATTTGCACTCCTTCAAAGGGCATATTACATCTCTCATCAAGATAACGTTTGGTCCCCGCCAATTTCTCAAGTTAAGTGCTAATGTTACGTGTGCTGGTTATTTTAATTTAACATTTCTCACTAGTTTGCAAGATTAGAGTCATGCTATATTGCTTCTAGAAGAGTTCAATGTTTCCTTTTGATTTGTCTCTATTTTTAAACCAAAACATCAATGTGGTTTTATATTTGATGGTAGCATCCTAAGGATCCCAAAGGATTAAGAAGCTTTGACAAATGTTGTTGAAACTCTCTCAACCCTAGTTGAGTTGACGCAGGGCTTAGGGGCCGAACTGGCTGGGAAAAGGTGAACTAGTTCAGCCAGGGACTGCAGTGGGTCAGCCGACCCTTTGCCCATTTAGGATAGCCGCCCAAGGGAAGGGGTCTCCCCTACTATTTATCCAGTACTATATATATGTTATTTTCTCTTAATAGGGTTCAATTTTTGCTTAGGTCTTTTGCTGCTATCGGCATCTTTTTCCCTTACTAGGGATATCTCCGATAATAGTTGATGCTCCAATTATATCCTGCTCCAAAGTGGTGATTACATCTGCATATTCTCTTCTCCCTTTTCTCTTATCTGCTAGATGCCGCTCCTCCCAACGCTTTCGTTGCCTACTTGCACCACTGTATTTTTGTCGTCGCTCTTTCTGCTCACTGTCGCTGACTCCTTGCAATATCCCTCTTACTGACGCCACTCCCCCACACCTTCCTGCTACCTATCGTTAGTCTCCTGCACCCTTTCAACCTACCTCGTTGCTGTTCCACCAATTGTCCTGCCTTACCCTAGCGGTTAATCCTGTTACTTTCTGCATGATAAAGCTTCTTCCCGGTTGGATTTTGGGTTAACTCCAGTATCATGAGGTATCAGACCGAGCTTAACCCTAATCCTATTATAGGGTTTCCTAGCATTTACCATACCCAAACCATCTATACTCCAAAAATTTTCTTTATTTTCCCCAAATACTCTCTTCCAATTTCACAAACCCAAACCCTAACCCTGCCACTAAGGAGATACGTACCCGAGCCTACTCGGATAGAAATACAATGAGAGATCTGTCGACTACAACAAAGGCTCTCGAAGATTGATGATGAGACTCAGGGGGAAATTACTCTCAATTATGATACAGAGAGTTGAAGAGAAGATAAGACGAGAATCTGAATCCCCTTCATAAGGAGGATTTTAGTGATGAGAAGGAAGACCATGAAGCTTCATAATTCATTATCAGAGAAGGTTGAGAGATGAGACAATATTTGGAGGACAAAGATTTCAAAATTTAGGTAGATCTACCAGAGTTATGGATGTAAATGATTTCATCGAATGGTTGCATTCAATTAAAAGAATCATTAGGTGCTAGAAGGCCAGAGGGTGAAGCTTGCTGCCATCAAATTGAAAAAAGAGCACTTTGTGGTGGGAAAATTTGTTGTGGCAACGAAGGAGAGAAGAAAGTGCCAAGATTACTAGATGGGGAATGAGATGCATAGAAAATACTTACCACCTCATTACCCTCAGGATATGCTTATGTGGTTCCATCACCTACAACAGAGAGACCTATCAGTGAAATAGTTCACAACATAGTTTGACCAGCTGCAAATGAAATGTGAGTTGATCGAGCGAGAGGAACATACCATAATATGATATCTGAGGGGGGCCTGAAGTCAGCTATTAGCAATGTTGTGCAACTATTGTCCTGTTAGTCACCGAGAGATGTCCATACTTCATTCTTGAAAGTGGAAAGACAACAAATGAAAATAGACAACCACCCTCATTTAGACAACCACCTACAACTGCAGATACCAAGGAACACCTGGAAGCGTTGGGAAGACCGGAAAAAGAAGTGACAAGATATATCCAAGTGGAAAGAAAGCTCGAAAATAGTAATTCACCCAATATAGTACCTGTTAGAAAATGTTTCGGTGTCACGGTTATGAGCACTTGGCCTCGAGCTGTCCCACGAAGCAAGTTGTTTCATTCACAGAGCAGGGCGTTTTTGAGGAAGTGGAGGAGGATCCAGAGGAACTGCAACTCCAAGGAGACGAGGGAGAAATGCTATTATTAAGGAGGGTTTTTCAGGCTAACCTGGAGAAGGAGCAATCGTGGCTAAGCATAATATTTTCTGCACCAACTGCACCATAAATGAAAAGTTCAGCTTCATGATTATTGATAGTGGGAGTTGTGAGAATGCGATATCCACTATGATGGTGAAAAAATTAGGGTTGGCCAAAAACATCCTTAATCCTACTCCCATACCAAGTTGAAAGGAGAAATTATTTTTGTGGATCAACAGTGCTTGGTTGAGTCTTCTATTGGAGACCAGCTACAAGAGCAGGTGTGGCATGATGTTGTACTTATGGATGTCTGCCATATTTTATTGGGGAGACCATGACAGTTCAACAACAAGTCTCATCACGATGGGTTCAAAAACTCTTATTCATTCAAGGATGGAGGACACATTGTTCTTTTGCCTGTTAAGACATCACAGAGGAGACGATAGTCCTAATATCCACGTTCATGAGTCGGTACGAGAGGCTCCGGTGGCAATGGATTTAGTCTTACTGGAGGGGATCGAGGAGGTTGAGATATTGGTGCTCATACAACCACTGCTATGTGACTTTCAGAATGTGATGAACAACAACCTTCTAGATGGATGGCCGCCATTCAGGGACATTCAACATGCCATAAATCTAATCCTCGAATAAATTTTGCCAAATCAGACTTCCTACATATTAATTCCTGCAGAGTACGAGGAATTATAATGAAAGGTACATGATCTCATTGCGAGAGGTTTGGACAGAGAGAGTACTAGCCCGTGTGCTTTCCCCGCTTTGATGGTACCCAAGAAGGATGGATCTTGGAGAATATGTTTTGACAGTCGAACCATCAAGAAGTTCACTATCAAATACAGGTTCCCCATATCACACTTGGACGACCACTTGGATCATTTGCATGGAGCCATTGATAATAGGAGAATAACAACAATATAAACATGGAAGACACCCTAGGATGGCGGTGTGGGTGGTGGATGGTGGCTGGGCTGCAGGTTGAGGGATTGTTTTGGGGATATAGGCGCAACAGAAGGCTGGATTGAGGGTACAACATCCGGCGAAGTGCTGTGAGGGTGATGGCAGTAGCTGGACACAAACTTAGGGGCGGTAGCATAGGAAAACAGAGAGTGGACAACAAGTTTTGGGGAGCAGAGAGGTGGGCAACAACAAGTGGAAGTTGTGGACAGTGGATGGGTAGCAGATCAAAGGCTTGGAAATGGCTGGCAGTTGCTAGAAGCGAGATCAGAGGGTGCTGTGGAAGGATTAATGTTTCTTCGGTTTCGAGCTACAGCTGAAACACTACTCGAATCTTTGAAGACTATCAACACCTCGGACGAGTTACAGCCTGAGCACTTTCTCGTCGTCGGGTACAACCCCCGGAGGAGTAGAACGCCTCAAAGGAAGAACTCAGAATTCTTCACTAATTCAAAAACTGTCTGGTTTTCAAAGAACAACACCTATAAATAAGAGAGATTATGAGATAGACTAGGCAAGAATTAAAGAGAAGGGGGGTGGAATGAAAAAGGAAGAAAGTTGAAATATGATAGAAGTGGAAGGTGGTAGATAAGGTAGACAATGAATAGGGAGGAGACTCTTGCTGGAAGGGAGTGGGAAGGAGAAGGAAAAGCTAAAAAGGCAAGAAGGCTCTGCTGTTACTATAGCAGCTACAGTAACAGCAGACATCCTCCGTCAATATATATGTTATTTTCTCTAATCAGGGTTTAGTTTTGCTTCAGTTTTTTGCTGCTATTGGCGTCTTTTCCACTTGCTAGGGTTCTATTTGAGGACAGGCGACGCTCCCAACTTATCCCGCTCCAAGGTGTTGATTGCTTCCGCATATTCCCTTCCCCTTTTCTCTTGCCTGCTGGCAGCCGTTCCTCCCAACACAGTTTCCTTATGTTGCCGCCTCCTTGCAACATCCTATTGCTCATGTTGTTTTTTGCACAGTCCTCCCAACACAGTTTCCTTATGTCCCCGCCTCCTTGCAACATCCTATTGCTCATGTTGTTTTTTTGCACAGTCGCCGCCTCCCTGCAACATTTACCTTGCCGTCACCACCCTCCTGCAACATTTACCTTGCCGTCACCACCCTCCCTGCACCTTCCTGCTCCCTGCTGCTACTCTCTTGCACCCTTTCAGCCTACCATCCATTGTTCCCAGCCACCTCACCACTGTTCACCCTAGCTGGATATTTGTGCTGTGTTGCATTTTCTTCCTGTTTTGAGGTCTTGATTGTAATCCAGTTGCTTTCTGCATAATAAAATCTGTTTTCCTATTGGATTTTGAGTTAAAGCCGGTATCACGAGCTCCTATCTTTTTTCCTATCAAAATCTGGAAAACAATGAGGAGCAAATATATAGAACCAACAGAGCAATTCAGAGAGTGTAAGAATACCTAATCAATGAGCCAACGAACTGCCAGTAGCATCCTTAATGGAATATCAGGAACCTAGCCAGCTATTGAGAAAATAAACCATTTCATCATACCCGTGTTTGGATCAGTTTATCCATGCATTTGATCTTAACTTTTTGTTAATACGATGAACCAATGTTTTGGGTGAGTGGAGTGGAGTAATGTTGCCATGATTAAAAGAAATGCTGTTAATTAAAGTATTGCTGTGATAAACATTTCCCACATTAACTCCAAATTATAAAATTCAAATTGCTCCTCTTTCAATCATCATTAATTCATTCATGGATATGCTAAGATGGAGAGCCTTTTGAGCTTTACTGTGCGGTTGTTTATGCTTATAATGTGGTTTCTTACATAGATTTTTTAGGATTCTATCAAGAACCTCTCTACAAATGGAAAAACTTGTTTTAAATTGAATGCTTAGGAAGTATTACTGATAGAATTACATATAAACATATATAATTAGTTTACATTGATATGGTTGTAGAATGTGCTGCTAATAAATGACTGTTCGCGTTAGGGAATAGGTAGCAGCTGTTAATGGGTTTTAAAGAAATTAACTGAAATGAATAGCTGCTGATTTTTGGTTGATTCAGTAATTTTAGCATATAAATAGAGTTTTCCGCAGTTTAATAAACAGAAATTTGAAGAAATTTGATAACATCGAAATATTTCAGTATAAAACTGCCACAAATCTTTAAAAAAAGGTGATTTCGACTTGAAATGATAATATGGAAATGGAGTATCTAATATGTATTATTATTCAATGAAAAGTATTTTAAAAATTCTTCCAACTGTAAAAAAAGTTGAAAGTACACCCAAATTTTTTTTAAATTTTTTTAAATTTTATTAAAGAATTTTGCACGCAAATTAGTGATTTTTTGGTGATTTTTAGGAATCTTATTAGTGATGTTAGTTAAAAAAATATGACGTCCAAATTGGATTGAACTGCACCCTTACTTTCAAAGACTCTTAAAATAATGTTAGTGGGTTAAACCAGTTTAAAATTTGTGTTTTACTTGGAAGTTTTGGTGATGAGGATAATCAATACATTAATGGTAAGAACAACTTAAGAACACTAACAATGCTTATAATCATGGAGTTTGATGTTGATAGGATATCAACTTAAATTTTCATATCATTTCACCACTAATGTCCATCTCCAAGTGGCAAATACTCTTGGCATGTTTAATGATCATTCTAATGAATGCTCAATGTTGATTGACTTTGAAATAATCTTGAAGGTTGCTATGGATTGATGAAACTGTAGGAAACACCTAAGAAAATCATCATTTTAGATCACATTTTTTTTTCTTTTACTAGTAAGATAATACAAGTATACTCAACGGTTTTCTGCTTTGCAATTTCTCATTTGGCCTTTTGTAGTTTGCCATTCATCAATGATGAGTCACTTTTCCTAGAAAAGGGCCCTTATATGTCTGATGATAATTTTTTTTGGGGAGCATGAACCCTCAAATTCATTGTTCTTGTGCCGTTTTAATCATATTTATTAGACATTAAATATAATTGCATTCTTCTTATCTTCTAGTCTGAGCCATCAGATAGTGTTTGTGCTTGCAGTATAACATTTTGCTTACTACCTTAATACTTGGAGAGACAAAATAACATTCTAACTCTGGCTCCATTTCTTTCTTGTTTTATTTTTAGCATATTTTGTAGATTCTTTGTGGCTTTGCGAATTTATTTCTCTTTAATCATGGCTGATTAAAAGAATTTCAGGACGGGAAATGGGAGTTTGCCTTGAATTAACAACAATAGATTTATTTTGTGGAAGTAAAACGTGCAAAACGAAAGGTATCCATTCAAACTTCCTTTTATTTTGCTTAAATTCTTTAGTGGAATACAGAGTCGAGTTGGACCCGTGGAATGGTTGAGGCCCTACACTGATGAGACTATTTCTGAGCTTGGACGGAAAGGAGTAAAAAGCCTTTTGGCTGTCCCTATAAGGTACCCATGATTTTTAATTATAATTTTTCTTGGCTTTGTTTTTTCATATTTTTCTAAAAGAACTTTATATTTTTTCAGCTTTGTAAGCGAGCACATTGAAACACTTGAAGAAATTGATGTGGAGTATAAAGAACTGGCTATGAAGTCTGGGATTAGGAACTGGGGACGAGTTCCCGCATTAGGATGTGAACCAACCTTCATTGCTGATCTTGCTGATGCAGTAATAGAAAGCCTTCCTTACGTTGGGGCAATGGCAGTCTCCAATCTTGAGGCTCGTCAGGTACCAATGGCTTGTATTCACCAAAACTTGGATTGAATCAGTCATTTCCTCAAAAAGATTTAATAATATGTTGATATCTTGCAGTCATTGGTGCCCCTTGGGAGCGTAGAAGAGTTACTGGCAACATATGACACGAAGCGTGAAAAACTTCCTCCACCAGTCCTAGTTTGGGAATGGGGATGGACCAGAAGCGCAGAGACATGGAATGGCAGGGCAGCCATGATAGCTGTGCTTGGTTTATTGGTTCTTGAAGTAACTACAGGTCAAGGCTTCTTGCACCAGTGGGGCATCCTTCCCTTGTTTCACTAGAACTATGCCTGCTGAAGCATTTATACGATTACACCAAAAATAATATTATTCTGTAGGACAATATAACTAACATCATAGTATTATATATATATTTAATTATTTGGAGTCCCTCCAAAACGTTTGAAGTAACCCTAAGTTGAATGTTGATATTATTCCTCTATCCAGTAAAGCATGTCATCTCTTAGTTTCAGTTCATACATCTGTTGTACATCAGTATTTATTTTCATGACTCCGATAATTTTGTATAATTGGTGTATTGAGTAATTGAGTAAAAATGGAGTTAAAGTCAACTTTCCCCTTTCTATGTTAAATGTAGTATCTAAGGCCTGTCATTATTTTATTTATGGGAGGATGATTCCAACAAACCATCATAGTGAAGTGATCAAGGATAGAGCCATCCTGAACTACTATATTCAGCAAATGATGGATATAAATGTAGGCTCTATCATCCTGAACTCGATCTATTACCCTGGGATCATCCAAAAA
>NEWO01000012.1:362687-385237 GCA_003013225.1 Phalaenopsis aphrodite | reverse complement strand
AGAGAGATTTTCCAAAAATATAAAACATATTTTTCAACATATAAAATATTTTATTTTTATTAAAGTTCCCAAAACTTCAATCAATTTTAATAAATCACAGAAAATTCAAAAAATTATGAAATTTTGGCCAAATTACTTTCTGGTCTAGAGATAGCTCACATAAGAATTTCAAGTGATTATGAGTTGTCTTTATTATCTTTTGGAATTTTCTTTGAAGATGCACATTTTTGCATAAAAATAATTATATGAATTAAATTAAATTATGAAAATCCCATTTTTCTCCTCTGATGTCTTAATTGACTTATCAGTAGGGTTACATAAAAATTCCAAATTCATTTGACTCAAATTTGAAAAATTATGAAAGTTTGGACCCTTAGGGGCAAAATTGTAATTTTGGATATTTTGACCTTAATGAACATTTAGGCTTAATCAAAATGGGAAATGGGTAATTTATGATATTAATTAACTCATTTGATGATTTGCAATAAAAATGGGCTGAATTGGTAGAAACTCACTTCACTTTGCCAAATTATAAGATAAAAGAATAATTCCCATAATTATCAAAATTTTGGAAACTTCATTAGCATAAAATGACTTTTGAATTTAGGGGTATAACTTTGGAAATCCATGATTTCACACCCTCATTTGATAATCAAAATGATATTTAAATGATCTTGATAATGATCACTTAAAGTTTTAAATCTTTCCAAAATCAATACACACACTTAATACATTCAGGTCTTAAGGACTTAGTGGTGAACTTAAGTTGAAATCCACCTGTTAAAAGAGGATTAGAAAAATCAACATAATCAAACTCTTTTAAAACACCACAAGTCCAATTAGGACTAAAATTTGGCTAATTGTTCTTAATAACACTAATTTGTCCCCTAAAGGGTCGTCACATAATTTTCAAATTAAAAGACAAATGACATTCACCCTATTCTTAGGGATAATCAAGATATCAATGTTCACTGAGCATCAGGTTGTTCTTAGGATGAATTATTAAGCAACATAATAAAGTTTAAATGGACCAAAGGTCTTTTACCAGACATAAAGAAGGTTGCATGGACCTGCTCCCTACTCTTAACCTGGTGAATACCTTAGGGATCTATTAAATTTAATATGTTTTGCTTAATATTATTATCCTTAAAATTTAAGGACTCCCAATACATAACATAGATTTAGGAAGGTTTCCAAAACTTTACTTTTCGAGCTCTATATACATAAATGCTTTGACATGCATTTTGAGTTTCAGGTGGTGGAATGAGAAGACTCGTCAGGTACACTTTTATAGTTTAAAGTGTTTTACGATCTTTCTTGTACTTTTATACTGCTTTTCTTTTATGCTTATACCATACTTACTGCATAAAAAAATACTTGCATGTTAAAAACAAAACAAAACCAAAACCAAAACTAAAAACAAAATTTCAAACAAAAATACCTCACAACATTTCCAAAATATAAGACAACTCAAAATTTAATCACAAACATCACCAAAAAATACAATTTCAACTAAATTAATACGTCTCTATTGGAAGATCAGGAACCCTCGGAGGAGGTAACCTATGGTTGCTAACGAGGTTTTCCACAGTCTAAATGAAATTATGGAATTCATTAAGTTGAGTTTAATAAATTCATTTGGACTAAGTGATTCCATTAGAAAATAGTGGTGCCGGGACGATGGAACCGTGGGATCTTGACCGATGTCGTTTTAATCAACTTTAATATGCCCATAATAAAATTCAAAGAACTTTAACCATAGGGTCACCTGATTTGACATTATAACCAATTGACCTAGAAAACTTGAACTCTGCTACAACGAGGAGCTTGAAGCTTACATGGTGGGCAGCCCGGCCATCTTCAACAGCAAGAGGATCTACATTCCTTCCTTAGGTTTAAAACAACAAAGCCATAGGATATCAAGGTTGTTTTCCTAGTGCAACATAAATCGTCAAACATATTTTGAGGCATTTGTACAACCATATTGTATAATATAAGCCCTAACTTGCCTTAGGATTCCGAGGTAGTCGTTTGTCATGACTTAAATCCTCACATCTTCAAGGTTATTTGTGCTGATTGCTTCACACAAATGTAAATCCTAATAAATAAAAATTGCAGGATGAAACATTTAAATGATTTCTCCTAAATTGAAGCCAAATAATAGGATAACTTGGGAAGTCACCGAAGTTCTCCTTCGGATCTGTGACATCCTCTAGTGTTTCCTCCTTTGGACTCTAAAACAAAGTGTTCCAAATTTGAACCAGTTACCCTTCACACTTCTTAGTCCGATATCTTTGAAATGTCCTTACCATTTGAACTCCTTGAAGGTAATTTTCTTGATTTTTATCGAGAGTATTCTTATGTAACTTCAGTTACCTAAAGATGTAATTAACTATAGGGGCTTGCCCTTATAGGAAGCTTTTTCTGAACCCAGCATAATATAAACCCTATTTAATTCCTTATATTAAATAGGGGAACTTGTCGGCCAATACATTGGTTTCGTAGATCAAACAAATGTCATAACTTTCTCTAGTTTATTTGATCGAGCCTCACCCTCAATTATTGTGTTCATCCTTCGGGATAGATACATGATTTGAGAGTAAAGTGCTCTTTCATTTAAACTATGAAAATTATGGGGTCAGTTTGACTTCATCTTTTTCAAAACTAAAATTTTTAAACGTCCTTCCGAAGCGGGCAACGAGATTTCAATTCCGATGACCGACAACTTCTTACGGGCAAACCCCATACCAAAAATAGTGCCGACAGAGAGTTAAGAACCCTCCCAAAATACATAGAATGATATAAATAAGGGGAACACAACCTTCTCCCAAAGGGTCTACTTCACAAAGTAGTTACAAGCATTTAATGTAGGGGAGTGCCAAATTATCTCCATTCAGCAGGAACTTTAGTTCAGGTGTAATTGGTAGTCCAACAAAAGTTTGTTCAGTGTTTCTGCCCTGGAAAGCAAGCCAATGAGCTGGGCAGTTAACTTCTCTATGAATATATATATATATATATATATATATATATATATATATATATATATATATATATATATATATATATAGAGTGATTTAAAAAAAAATATGAATTCAAGCTGAACTCATATTTTTCATAGTTACAATGAAAGAGCGTCGTACCTCAAATCCTGTATCTATCCTGAAGGATAAACACAAGACTTGAGGATGAGGCTCAATCAAATAAACTAAAAAATATATGAAATATGTTTGGTCTGTCAAACATTTATATTTGCCAACAAGTTCCCAGTTTAATATAAAGAATTAAATAGGATTTATATTAAGCTGGGGTCGAACATGCTTCCTATAATGACAAGCCCCTATAGTTAATTACAATTTAAATGACCAATGTCACCTAAGAAGACTCTCAATAAAATCAGGAAATATTATCTTCAAGGAGTTTCAAATGGTAGGACTTTTCAATGAGATCAGACGTAGAGGTGTGAAAGGGGATTGGTTCAAATTTGAAACATTTTGTCGCAGAGTCCAAAGGAGGAAGAACTACGGGATTTCATGGATCCAGAGGAGAACCTCGGTGACTTCCCAAGCTATCCTAATGTTTGGCTTCAGTTTTGAGGAGAAACATTTAAGTGTTTCATCGTGCCAATTTTATTAGTTAGGGCTTACATTCGTGTGAAACGATCACACAAATAGCCTGGAAGATGTGAGGATTTAGGTCATGACAGATGATAACCTCGGAAGCCTATGACAAGTTAGGGCATATTTTGTATAGCAGAGTTATACAAAGGCCTAGAGATAAGGTGAGAATTCAAGTTGCATAAGCAAGCAACCTAGAAGTCCTATGACTTTGTTGTTTAAGTCTAAGGAAGAAAGATTGGTTTAGCTGGAGAAGACAGGTTTTGCTGTTGAATATGGCTGTACTGCCCACCATGTTAGCTCCAAGCTCCCTGCTTCGACGAGTTCGAGTTCTTCAGTGTGTCAAGTTATAATGTCAAATTAGGGGGCCTTATGGTTGAAGTTCTTTAAATTTTATGGGGGCACGTTAAAGGTAATTAGAGCGACACCGGTTAGGATTCTACGATTCCCTCATTTTGACATCACTATTTTCTATTAGATTCACTTAGTCCAAATAAACTTACTAAACTCAACTTAATGAGTTCCATAGTTTCATTTAAACCGTAGGAAGCCTCGTTAGCGACTGTAAGTTTCCTCCTCCGAGGAATTCCAGATCATCCGATAGTGACATCTTAATTTAGTTGAAGTTGTAGTTTTTTGTGATGTTTGTGATTAAATTTTGAGTTGTTTTATATTTTGAATGTTGTGGCGGTGAATTTTATCTTGGTTGATTTTAATTTTGGTTTTGGTTTTGGTTTTGTGGCTATCTAGATAGTTTTATTTTTCACGCATAGTGGCGTCATTGTTTAGCATGCAAGTTTGTAGGTATGGAAGCACAGTATGAAAAACACAGTATGAAAGTACAAGAAAGACAACGCTGAAAACTGTAAAAGCGTACCTGATGAGTCTTCTCGTTCCACCACCTGACACTCAAAAGGTTTGTTAAGGAAGTTTATATGAAACAGGGAAGTAAAATTTTGGTAGTTTTCCTAACCCTACGTCATATCTTGGTGGGTCCCTATTTGATCAAATAAGGATGACTTTATGAAGCAAGATCTATTAAGTTTAGTAGATCTCCGAGGTGTCCAATAGATCTAGATAAAGAAGCAGGCTGAGTCTAGTTTCTCGCTGCCTGATGAAAAATCTCGAGTTCTCTTAAACTTATTATGTTACTTAATAATTCATCCTGTAAATACCCTTAATGCTCAGTGAACACTGATGTCTCAATTATCCCTAAAAATAGGGTAATTATCACTTGTGATTCAATTTAAGAATTATGTGGGTGAAGACCCTTAAAAAAAGCAAGTTTAAGAGACTTGGGCAAATTTTGACTTGGGCTTGTAGTGTTTGAAAGATTTTTACTTTTCTAGTCCTTATTTAAATGAAACTTGATTTAGCCTCAGTCACTTCTAAGCCCTTAAGACCTAGGTGAGTGTCTTAATTAGTTTTGAAAAGGTTAAGCTCTAGGTGGTCATGATTCATGATTTGAATTTTATTTTTAAAATCGAAATAGGGGTATTAAATTGATTAATTATTGACTTTAAAAGTCATACCCCTAAGTCCCTGGTTCATCTTATTTTAATAAACTTCCAAATTTTACTAATTTAGAAATCTATTAACTTATCTTTTTAATTAGGAAAGTGAGGTTGGTTTCTACCAATGAACCCCGTGTGTTTTAAACATCAAATAAATTGATTAAGATCAGAGGTTACCCATTTTCCTCCTTGCATTAGCCTAAATGTTAATTAAGGCTAAATTTCCAAAATTACACATTTGCGCCTAAGGCTCTATCACTTCATAATATATCAAATTTAATCCAAATGACTTTGGAATTTTTATCCTACCTCATTCATGGGTCAATTAAGATATCAGAGGAGAAAATGTGATTTTTCAAAATTTAGTTTAATTTATATAATTATTTTCATGCAAAAATAGGATTTTTCAAAGAAAATTCCTAACTTGACCAAGGTAAATCCTAATCTCTTGAAATTATTACTAGCGGTAACTTTAGACCAGGGAAGCCTTTAGACCAAATTTCATGATGTTTTGAATTTTATTTAAATTATTACAATTATTTTAAATTATGGAGTATTTATTAAATATAAAATATTTTAAATGATAAAAATTAAGTCTTGCATTTTTGAAAAATCTCCCCAAGGTTAGAGAACCTAGGGAAGCAAATTTTATCTTTTTTTATTTTTCTTTGGTTTATTGGAATTATTTTAGTGGAAATCCATTTTTTAGCCTTTAAAAATTATTTTAAGCTTCAAAATACCATATCTTTATTTAGAGAATCAGGAAAAAATATCCCAGTTGTTTCTAAGTTTTAGAAAACAATTTAGAACATTTCCATGAATTTTATTATTTTTGTGATTTTTATGAATTTTTAATTATTCTAAATATTTAAAAATAGGCTAAAAATGAAGCTTTTATTTTAAGTACAATTTTATTTTTATAAAATACCCCTGATCACAGAGAACTCAAAAAACTAAGTTTTTTATAAATTTTTGAGTTATATTTTGATTTTTAAAAAAAATATTTAACTGTCAAGAAAGATATTGAACTTGGAAAATCAACTTAGACCATCAAATGTACTCAACATGCTTTAAAATTTTTTTGGGGAGTTCTCTGGATTTTATAAAATTGTGAAGATAAAAAATCAATTCATTTTGTTGTTTATGTTTTCCAAAATTAATTATCTCAGTGATTTAGTGTTTGTGAAAATTTGGTGCATTTTAAATGACTTGACTCATGAAAAATTTTCATAAAGGTTCTCTGGTCATAGTAAACCTCCCAAAATTTTCTTGGATTTTTCTAAGTAACATGCTAATTGTTATGATTAAATAAAGCAAATAATGTGCATAAATTTTAAAAATATGAATATCTGTCTAAAGATCTCCTCTAACTTTGGAAAAATCAAGGAATCTTCCCATTGATAGAGGCTACAACATGCAAAAAAAATCAAGCTATGGTGATAATTCTACATGCATGGAGAGTTAAAAAATCCTAAAAATTATGAATTTTTTAAAAATAAAATATTCATCAAATTGACATAAATTTTAACCGACATTGTTTTCCTCTGTTCACTGAGTAAGAGGGTATTTTTATTTTATCTTTGGGATTTTTCTACATAAAGTTATGCATTTTTGATGTTTTAGGATTAAATAAATAAGAAAAAGCCCCTATTTTTCTACTTATCCATGTCAACCTCCTATGGGTCGAACAAGCCATGTGTCTGTACCTGATTGGCGTCGCCATCCAACTCATTCCCTTCCCTATCGGACTGCACTCTATCCGACACGATCCGGGCCACCCGATCAATACACGCTCGATTCGACGGTCACGGGTCATCGTCCCAAATGAACTGGACCCGAAAGCCGTCCATTTTAAAACATTAATATCTCACTCAATTCTCAATGAAATTGAGTGAAATTTTTTTTAAATGTTCGTATTAACCATTAGAACACATCCATATGGTTGATGAACCCTTAAATTGACTTTATATTCATGAATAATTAAAAGAAGCTCGGTTTAAGGTTAACTTTGAATACCTTGGTCCAAGAGGGTTAACCTCGATTGGATGCTTGTAGAAGCTTTGTGTGGGTCCCAAGAGCCTAGGGATGGAGCCTCTGGTCGTGGTGAAACGACTAGACCCAAATTCGACCAAGGACGATTTGGTGGTTTGCTCGAAGTCCACCTTAGGGTGGTCGGATGATGGGGCTTTTATGGGGGATCTTCTTCTCTTAATGTTGGGATGGCGTGGGTGCAATTAATTTGAATTTGGTGGAGGTTTGCAGGATTTCCTATTTCGGCCTTGAAATTGAGCTCCAAAATTGAACTCAAGCAATGACTTTGAGTGGCTAGGGAATGTTTGGTTAAGCTCAAGAGGTCTCAAGGAAGCTCTTGAAGAGGTTTTACAGAGTCTCCCAAGGAATTTCAAGCTCTCTCTTTTTGTCTATGAAGGGGGAGTTTAAATAAAATGGCCTAGGCTCGCTGCCAGGGCCAATTGAGGGGTGCATTTGGTTGCTTATGTGGAGGGCAGTGAACCTCCAATGAGCAGCTGAGTTGATTTGGCCTTTGGGTTTGAATTGGGTGAAAATCCCTTGTCTTGGCCATGGTTTTGACCATTTTCCATCCACCAAGGTGGCTGGACAGCCAAGCATTGGTCACCTTTTTGGCTCAGGGAAGTCAGGGGTGGCTAATGATGATTATCTCCCAAGAGTAAGTGATGATGTCAGAGATATTTCAAGTTAGGTCCAAAAATGTGTAAAATCCCTTAATCTGGGGATCCATTGGTCCATAGCTTATCATGGTGATTTTAGGAGGTGGTTTAGCCTAGAGTTTAGGAAGGTTTTGGTGGCTTTGAAATCATTACTTTGGTGGCATAATGATGGTTAAGTCAATTTTTGGTGAAAGGGTCCAAGTGAGTGCAAATGACCAAAACATGGGTTTGGGCTAGGCTAGCCATATCAATTAGTCTAATTAATTGTTTAATTTGGTGTATGTGATTGTAAGGAATAATTTTGGTGAAGGATGGAAAGGGTTTTGAGTTCAATTAGTAGGTCAATTTGGAGGATTTTTGAAATTTGGTCAATTTGGGCATGTTGGGTTAGACATGGGTCTATGTTGAGCTAGCCTTGGGCTAAGTCCAAATTGAATAATCCAACTGATCAAGGAAGATGTTGTGAAGATTTTTCATGAAGGGATAGAGTGGAATTTTTGGGGCTAAGGCCATCAATTTGGTGAGATTTTGAGACAGGGCAAATTTGGGGCAAAGTTGGGGCTTTTGGACTTAGGTTGAAATCAAATGAAATTCAGGTCTCACCAAGGCCAATTGAATGTCAATTTCGATGTATGGGGATGTTATGAAGATTTTTCAGCACAAATTGTGGTCAATTGAGTGGGCTATGAGTTTATTTTGATGAAACCAAGTCATGGGGCCAAAATTGGGGTTTTGATCTAAATCAAAATTGGGCTCAAATCATGGACCAATTGAGCTAGGATTTGGTTTAGATTGGTCACATCAAGAGTGAATTTGAGTTTTGAATTGAAATTGGGATACATTGAGACCGATTGGCTAGATATTTGGAGCGATTTAAGGAAAATATGGGCTTTTAAAGGGCAATTTGGGGGTTTTGTTCAAAGATGGTCGAATTGGCCAAATTGGGTCATGTGATAGTTGAGAAGAATGAAATAGGGAATATTTGGGTGGTTTTAAAAATTTTTGGGATTTTTTGGAATTTTTGGCTAAAGAGGGGTATTTTGGTAATTTGGCCAATTTGGGGATTTTGGGGATTTTGGGTAGTTTGGGTGTTTTCAAGGTGTTTGAAATGATTTTTGAATCAAGTTGGGTATTTTGCTAGATTTGGAGACTTTGGCCAAATTTGGGGTCCCAAAGGAAACTAGGTAGTTTGAGGAATTTGGGGGCAATAGGGTAGGTTGCGCATCTTAGTAGTGTTGGAGTACCAACCATCATTAATAAGTCATGGACCAATAGAAACCCCATTTTAGGTCCTCTATGTAGTGGTATTAGCTAAACCCTAGCCTAGGGCTAATGGGTTTAGGGATCCACCTACAGGAGTCTCCCAAAAGTATCAAGGGACAAAAACCTAGAAGTTCTAGGTTTAGGGTAGTGAGTGATTGTGAGTGCAAGTGAGTGCCTTAGCCCTAGACCAACACCCAATTTCAACCCTAAGGTCCAGTAGTCATAAGGGTGAGTCATCTTAAGTTTCCCACATAGTGACCCCACCTACTAAGTGCTAAAGGTTAGGACCAATATGTGGAACTCCAAGTTGAGTAGAGAAGAGTGTAGAATTTCTAATGGTGAGGGTTCCATGTATAGTTTTCTAAGAATAGTCAATAGGAAAGTATTATGGATACACCTTAGGCTACTAAAGAGGAAAAACTTAACCTCAATCAAAAGTGAGGTCAACAAATGGACCCCCAATAGGTGTGATGTGTTGGGCAAGCACAACTCGCGTATTGGCGTTGACCGACGAGATCAACAAAAACTAATACAAACTTCTAAGTTAACAGACCTGGAAGTATGCATAGAGTTGTGTGTGTGATTTGTTTTTGCTGGGGAATTAACAGGTGATCGTATGGTTGAAATCAAAGAGTAGGGACTCTTGCTGGGGATCGAAGAGTGAATATTAAGTTATGAAATTTCAGGTATTTATAAAGGATGAGAATTTGTACGTAAGTGCTGACCCTGAGGTGGGGATTGAAATTTGGGTATCAATCCAAAATAAGAATTAGATGCCATAATCCAGTTAAGGTGGTCTTAAAAATGATTTAAAAAAAAAGAGATTAGGATGCCTTAAATTAATCGAAGGGCTTATTTCCTCAACCTCAAGAACATCGTTGAATTTGATTCGAAAGATTGCGATAGGAGGGGTTCCTAAAGCAACTCGAAATCAGATATAAATTTCTCAACCTCTAGTATATTGTAGGATTTGATTTGGAAGATTGCAATAGGAGGAGCTCCTAAAGCAACGCGGTATCAGATGTGAAATCCTTAATCTCTAAAACTTGATTTAAAAGATTGCGATAGGAGGGACTCCTAAAGCAAATTGGAATCAGATGTAAAATCCTCAACCTCTGGAATTTGATTTGAAAAATTGTGATAGGAGGGGCTCCTAAAGCAATGCAGAGTCAGATGTAGAATCCTCAACCTCTAGATTTGATTAGAAAGCTTGCGATAGGATGAGGACCTAAAGCAACACGGAATCGAATATGGAATCCTCAACCTTTAGAATTTGATTAGAAAGATTGCAATAGGAGGAGCTCCTAAAGCAATGCAGAATTGGATGTAAAATCCTCAACCTCTGGAATTTGATTTGAAAGATTACGATAGGATGAGGACCTAATGCAATGCGGAATTGGATGTGGAATCATTAACCTCTAGAATTTGATTTTGAAGATTACGATAGGATGAGCTCCTAAAGCAACGCGGTATCAGGTGTAAATTTTTTAACCTTTAGTTTTGATTTGAAAGATTGCAATAGGATGAGCTCCTAAAGCAACGCTATATCAGATGTAAAATCTTTAACCTCTAGATTTGATTTGAAAGATTGTGATAGGATGAGAACCTAAAGCAACGCGAAATCAGATGTAGAATCCTCAACCTCTAGATTATAGTGCTTCTAATTCGTGGGAAACTAGTAGAATTCACGAAGATTGACATTGGTGGGGAAAAATGTGTAACTTTGTGAGATTTTGTGCAGAATGTAAAATTTCGCGGGGATATGAAGAAAATTGGTGCAGACCAAGGTGGTTGTGCTACGCAAGCAAATAGTAAGAAATCTCGAACTCAAGAAATTCATCACTTTCTTTTCTTTTTGTTAGGATTTGGACCCAGTTTCAGATAAGCACGATATTTGAGCTTCTAGGAATGAGTCTTTATCTCTGAAACATTGCAAGGCACAGTACTTCTTGAAGTATCGTCCACTGACAAATGACAAGTGTAGAAAATAGCTCATTCTTAAGGTACCATCAGAACTATATTCTTTCAAGTACATGTAACAGATGCATTATTTTTATGGATACCACGGTTGAAGAGGCCGCAAGTTCGTAGCTTCATTTGTAGTAGTCATCATTTGATTTTTTGCAGATTCTGTAAAGGATGTTGAAGTTGTATTTGAGAAATCTTTTTAACATTCCTCGAGTTGAAGTTGGAGTTGTATTTGTTGGACACTGAAGAATATGATTTCAGGTTTGAATTTCCATTAACTGCTAATATCATCGTCATTTCTTTAATTCTTTCTTTCTGAGCCTAAGCAGATTTCAAAATTTTGGTCGTGTGATCAAAACATTTTTTCGTTTTCCAAAGATATTTCTGAGTCAATTAATAACCTACCAAAAGACTCAAGATCGTTGAACTTTTATTGAATATAATATCAGAAGAATTTTCTTAAGAGAGCATTTTAAGTTTCATTAATCAGGGGAAACACAGACAATAATTTTTTATTATACGTCCACCTCAAGCTTCTTCTCAGGGAAACTTTTCTTTTGCTTTGACTTTTTTTTTTGCTTCAAACTTTGTACATAATCTTTTTTTTCTTTTATTTTTCTTTTCCCCATGTTTTGTTGAGAATTACTATGTCTGGTAGAGCATGATTTAAAGATTTTGAATGTGTTAATTCAAACACCAATTTTTTATTATAAGCTCACCTCAAGCTTCTTCTCGTGGAATTTTCATATAACAATTTTTTTTGCTCCATTTGTTTTCCGAGAATTACTATATCTGGTGGGACATATTTCTTTTAAAGATTTTGAATGTCCAAATTCCCTTGACTAATAATCCTCAAATGTTTCTTAAGTTGAATTCTATGATATTATAACTCATTTGAAAGTCAGGACCAAGTCACGTGGCAGGAAATTAAAAGGCTCGTGATATCCCGAGTCAACTATTCATATTTTAACCACACTATCTTATTTTGAAATCAACTTAGGACCCAATCTAAATTCTTTAAAGTGGATGAATCAGTTACTAGGACATCAATTTAATTCTCCCCTGAAGTCATAGTCTTATCAAAACATCCAAATTTTTCTTCGAGGTCATCAATTTTTTTTAATATTGCACAATCCTGAACAACAACAAACCCTTTCTTTTCATTAATTGCAATGGGAGGGATGAGATACACTAACATTGATCCTATTAGTATCCCTTTCAACAACAAAAGTAGTATAATAGTGGCCAAAAGATATTTCATTCATTGGCAGTTGCATAGGAATATGTTAGAACAAACAGATCAACC
Source organism: Phalaenopsis aphrodite (assembly GCA_003013225.1). Lineage (NCBI taxonomy): Eukaryota > Viridiplantae > Streptophyta > Magnoliopsida > Asparagales > Orchidaceae > Phalaenopsis > Phalaenopsis aphrodite. Next base: position 372,885 of record NEWO01000012.1, on the reverse strand, counting down.
GAAATCATATTGATAGAACCTCTTTCAGGCTTCTTCCAAATATTCTTTCGGGATCGTTACGTCCCCATTCTTGAACTTCTCCTCAAACAAGTCTTTTAAACTGCAACCCTCCTCTATGGCGTGTCCGATGAACCTATGGTACGGGCAATATCTCAAATGTCCTTTCTTGTTGGTCTCGTCGGGCTTCTTTGGCTTTGGTAACCTGAACTCGAGATACTTGATCAGACTGCGGAACAACTTTTTTGTTGCTTCATATTTAAAAGAATATATCCCATTTGATTGAGTGTTCATGATTGGAGCTTTTCTTTCATATGTTTGGTAAGGTCTCTATTGAGATGATTGCTGAATATTCTGATGAGGACGTTTGAAGGTTTGCTGACGTTATTTGACTTGTATTTGTAATTGTCATTTTCCCCTGCTAAACACAGCAACTGTCCCAGATTTCTTCTCAAATATCTTGGTTATCCTAGACTTCTTGATCTTCTAATGAGAATCCATATGCTTGACTTCTTCTTGGAGATTGCTAGCTTTGTTGAGTAACTTTTCGAAAAACTTGATAGTGAGTCCCTTAAGCATGAAAGCTATCGGTCCATGGATGCTTTTGAGTAAAATCTCAATTGCATGTTGTTCTTATAGTTGAGGCTCACACTTCATGCTAAGATTTCTTCACCTCAAAATATAATCTACTAGAGTCTGTTAGGCTTTTCCTTTTCTAACACAAGATCTCCAATAAAACATGATGCTGCACTCCGACAAATCTTTTTACAAACACCAGTTCTAGCTCGTTAAATGTCTTCACTGATATGTTGAGCAATTTGGCATACCAATCAAACACTATTCTTGATAGACTACTAACAAACTGATGTAAAGCAAGACTTCTTTACCTCCGGCATTGCCACAACTAGCTCGAAAATGTGCCATGTGTTGTCTGGGATTTCCAGTCCCGTCAAATAGCTTAAAGTTTGATGAAACAAAACCCTTGGGGTAGGGTACGACATCGAACTCCTTTAGGTAGGGTCTACCCTTTAAAATCAATGCACCACCCTTAGACTGGATTAAGGCCTCCAGACTTGTTCAACCAATTGTTTAAATTCATTTTCTGGTATAACGCTTTGAACAGAGTATTTCTTTGATTGTTCACTAGAGGTGAATTCTTTTCTTTCATCTGCAACATGAATGGTTTCTGGTTGGTTCATTTTTGGAAGTGTCATCTGTAGTGATTGTTACTGTCTTTGCATTGCAATCACGGTGGTCATCAATTCTTCAATTTTCTTTTTGAGATGATTGATCTGTTTGTCCCTTTATCAGGTGGCCCCTTACCTCTCATCCGCGGCGTTCTCCTCACCAGAAGATAGAGCGTCGCGCGCAGATAACTCAGCTCGGGTCTCGATGACATTAACTTCTATTAATCTTTCGTCCATGTAATATGGAACATCATAATTTTCATTATTCATATATTTTCTTTATTCTTCAAATAATCATGCAATATTGGCTAGGAGTCTCTCCAGCTTAGCGTTAATCAAGTTCCTTTGATTACTTTTAGGTCAATTGGGGATTTTTGAAGAATATCATTTCTTTTATTAAGCATCGGTGTGGTTGTGTAGAAGTTAATTGAATCAATCAAAATCATACTTACGGAACCTTTTTTAGGTTCTTTCAAATACACTTTCGGGATCATTACAGTTCCACTTCTGAAATTCTTCTCAAGCCAATCCTTAAAGACAAAAAATTTCTATGGTGTGGACGAGTAACTGGTGATATGGACAATATTGAGGATGATCTCTCATATTGGCTTCCTCTGGCTTTTTCTGCTTTGGTAGACTAAATCCATGTTCCTTTAGCAAGTCATGGAACATCTTCGACATGGCTTCCTCTTTGAAGGAATACACCACTTTCTATCATTCTTCTAAGGATATCCTCTTATTCTCTGCTCAATATGATCTTCCCTGAGGCAGTTGTTGGCTAGACTGACCATATTGTTGTGCCTGTTGTTGGCGTGATTGTCGAGGTTGTTTGGCTTTCAAAATTTCCTAGTCGCGCCTCCTTTCCTATGCCTTTATCAGTTGTGTAGACTTTGAATTGGACCCAATCTTGAATCCAGAAAGTAGTGGTGCATAAGCGTCAATTAAATCTTCCTCATGTAGAATTTCTTTTCCCTTACTCGACAAAATAGTTGGCACGGTGACAGTGCATCCAGTAGTAGGAGTAAAAATAATTCTCGGAGAAATCTCAACACTCCCAACGACAGACTTTTCAACACTAGTAGGGTTCTTTTCAATCAACGCCTTTGAAGGGGAGAATTCTTTGGTAGAATTCAAGTTGAACTTTACAATAGGTTCTACGGACTAATCTATTTCAAAATTCATCACTGTGACAACCACCTTCCTGAACTTAACTCCAATATCGTCAAACCCTTGTCCAAACTTAATAACTGTCAGGTCAGGCAGTTCATCCCTATTGACAGCGAACTCCATTCCAGAGGCAAAAGAAAAGATAAACCTTGGCGAAGATATTGTCCCTGTCATTTGAAGAATTTCCAAAAGGCAGCGATCTCCCGTGCCTTGCAGTTTTGACAGAAGTACTCAAATTGACGCACTTGTCTTATGAACTGGGCATTCTTTATTATTTTATTTTTCAAATTTGTTATTCACTTGTGATTAAAGCATCAAAGAGTTGTAATTATAAAATTAAATAAGCACGAAGAGGCACAACAACTTGGTTTGATTCATTGAAAAATAAACCAAACCCGAAGGAGACGAAGAAATGCAAATTTTAGGACCCAGTGCAGGACAACCTTTACAACGCACAACCCCCATGCAGAACTAGTCCACTGACAAACCTATTGGGGTTCCGACCCCACATGAAAATTTAAAGAGTCCTTAATGGCCTTCTGAACCTCTCTATTCAAAAATGGTTGAACAACTAGTCCTGAAGTTCAAGGAGTTAGTTGTACTTCCTTAAAATAGAAATGGGTAAAGTATGTCAACGGAAGAAGGGTAATTTGGTCCAAGAGGGACATGGACATATTACCGATGTGTAAAGATAAAATTTCTTGATTTTTATGGAGAGAAAAACTTGTCCCCAGCGGAGTCGCCAGAAGCTGTCGATGCTATTTTTGGTTGGAGGAGTTGCCCGTAAGAAGCTGTCGGTTACCGGAATCAAAATCTCATAGCCCACTTCAGAAGGACGTTTTAATTTACATATATATTTAGTTTTAGAAAAATATGAAATCAAACTGACCCCAAATTTTTCATTGTTTAAATGAAAGAGCGCTGTACCTCAAATCTTATATTTATCCCGAAGGATAAACACAACACTTGAGGATGAGGCTCAATCAAATAAACTAAAAAATATATGACTCTGTTTGGTCTGTGAAACCTTTATATTTTCCGACAAGTTCTCTTATTTAATATAAAGAATTAAATAGAGTTTATATTAGGCTGGGTTCAGACATGCTTCCTATAAGGGCAAGCCCCTATAGTTAATTACATCTTAAATGACCAAAGTCACCTAAGAAGACTCTCGATAAAAATCAGGAAATATGATCTTCAAGGAGTTTCAAATGGTAGGAATTTTCAATGAGATCGAACGTAGAGGTGTGAATGGAGATTGATTGAAAATTGAAATATTTTGTCGCAGAGTCCAAAAGAGGAAGAACTAGGGGATGTCATGAATCTAGAGGAGAACCTCGGTGACTTCCTAAGCTATTTTAATGTTTGGCTTTAGTTTTGAGGAGAAAAATATAAGTGTTTTATCCTGCCAATTATATTAGTTAAGGCTTACATTCATGTGAAACGATCATACAAATAGCTTGGAAGATGTGAGCATTTAGGTCATGACAGTTGATTACGTCGGAATCCTAAGACAAGTTAGGGCATATATTTTTTTTATAGTAGGGTTATACAAAGGCTTAAAGATCAGGTGAGGATTTACGTTGCATAAGCAAGCAACCTCGAAGTCCTATGACTTTGTTGTTTAAGTCTAAGGAAGAAAGATTGGTTTAGCTCAAGAAGATAGGTTTTACAGTTGAAGATGGTCGTGCTGCCCACCATGCTAGCTCCAAGCTCCCTGCTGTGATGAGTTCTAGTTTTCTAGTGTGTCAAGTTATAATGTTAAATCAGGTGGCCTTATGGTTGAAGTTCTTTAAATTTTATGGGGGCATGTTAAAGTTGATTAGGGCGACACCGGTTAGGATCCTACGGTTCCCTCGTTCCGACATCACTATTTTCTATTGGATTCACTTAGTCCAAATGAACTTACTAAACTCAACTTAATGAGTTCCATAATTTTATTTAGACCATAGGAAGCCTCGTTAGCAACCGTAGGTTACCTCCTCTGAGAAATTCCAGATCTTCCGATATAAACATCTTAATTTAGTTAATGTTGTAGTTTTTTGTGATGTTTGTGATTAAATTTTAAGTTATTTTATATTTTAAAAGTTGTGGCGGTGAATTTTATCTTGGTCGATTTTAATTTTGGTTTTGGTTTTGGTTTTGTGGCTATCCTGATAGTTTTAGTTTTCACGCAGGGTGGCGTTGTTGTTTAGCATGCAAGTTTGCAGGTATGATGGAACGGTATGAAAGTACAAGAAAGACAACGTTGAAAACTGTAAAAGTGTATCTGGTGAGTGTTACCGTTCCACCACCTGAAACTCAAAAAGTTTGTAAAGGCAGTTTATATGAAACAAGGAAGTAAAATTTTGGTAGTTTTCCTAACCCTATGTCATATCTTGGTGGGTCCCTATTTGATCCATTAAGGATGACTTTATCAAGCAAGATCTATTAAGTTTAGTAGATCTCCGAGATGTCCAACAGATCTAGAGAAAGAAGCAGGCCGAGTCTACTTTCTCATTGCCTGATGAAAAATCTCGACTTCTTTTAAACTTATTATGTTGCTTAATAATTCATCCTGTAAATACCCTTAATGCCGAGTGAATACAGATGTCTCAATTATCCCTAAGAAGAGGGTAATTATCACTTGCGATTCAATTTAAGAATTATGTGGGTGAAGACCCTTTAAAAAAGCAAGTTTAAGAGACTTAGCCAAATTTTGACTTGGGCTTGTAGTGTTTGAAAGATGTTTACTTTTTTAATCCTTATTTAAATGAAACTTGATTTAGCCTAAGTCACTACTAAGCCCTTAAGACCTAGGTGAGTGTCTTAATTAGTTTTGAAAAGGTTAAGCTTTAGGTGGTCATGATTCATGATTTGAATTTTATTTTGAAAATCAAAATAAAGGTATTAAATTGATTAATTATTGACTTCAAAAGTCATAGCCCTAAGTTCTGGGTTCATTTCATTTTAATAAACTTCCAAATTTTACTAATTTAGAAATCTGTTAACTTATCTTTTTAATTAGGGAAGTGAGGTTGGTTTCTACCAATGAACCCCTTGTGTTTCAAACATCAAATAAATTGATTATGATCAGAGGTTACCAATTTTCCTCATTGTGTTAAGCCTAAATGTTAATTAAGGCTAAATTTCTAAAATTACACATTTGTCGCTAAGCCTCTATCACTTCATAATTTATCAAATTTAATCCAAATGACTTTGGAATTTTTATTCTACCTCATTCATGGGTTAGTTAAGACATTAGAGGAGAAAATGTGATTTTTTAAAATGTAATTTAATTTATATAATTATTTTCATGCAAAAATAGAATTTTTCAAAGAAAATTCCTAACTTGATCAAGGTAAATCCTAATCCCTTGAAATTCTTACTAGAGGTAACCTTAAACCATAGAAGCCTTTAGACCAAATTTCATGATGTTTTGAATTTTATTTAAATTATTACAATAATTTTAAATTCTAGAGTATTTTTTAAATATAAAATATTTTAAATGGGGAAAATCAAGTTTTGAATTTTTTAAGAATCTCCCTAAGGTCAGAGAAACCGGGGAAGCAAATTTTATCTTTTTCTAATTTTTCTTTGATTTATTGGTATTATTTTAGTGGAAATCCATTTTTTAGCCTTTAAAAATTATTTTAAGTATTAAAATACCATACCTTTTTTTAGAGAAACAGGAAAAATATCCCAATTGTTTCTAAGTGCTTAGAAAACAATTTAGAACATTTCCATGAATTTTATTATTTTTGTGATTTTTATGAATTTTTAATTATTTTAAATATTTAAAAATAGGCTAAAAATGAAGCTTTTATTTTAAATACCATTTTATTTTTATAAAATACCCCTGATCACAGAGAACTCAAAAAAATAAGTTTTTATAAATTTTTGAGTTATATTTTGATTTTTAAAAAATCATTTAAATGCCAAAAAAGATATTTAACCTAGAAAATCAATTAAAACCATCAAATGTACTCAAAATGCTTTGAAATTTTTATGTGGAGTTCTCTGGATTTTTTAAAATAGTTGAGATCACAAATGAAGTCATTTTGTTGTTTATATTTTTTAAAATTAAGTATCTTAGTGTTTTAGTGTTTGTGAAAATTAGGTGCATTTTAAATGACTTGACTCATGAAAAATTTTCATAAAGGTTCTTTAATCATAGTAAACCTGCCAAAATTTTCTTGGATTTTTCAAAGCAACATGCTAATTATTATGATTAAATTAAGCAAATAATGTGCATAAACTTGAAAAAATTGGATCTCTCTCTAAAGGTCTCCTCTAACTTTGGAAAAATCAGGGAATTTTCTCCTTGACAGAGGCTACAACATGCCAAAAATTCAAGCTATGATAATAATTCTACATTTATGGAGAGTTAAAATACTTCTAACACTTATTAATTTTTTAAAAATAAAATATTCATCAAATTAACATAGATATTAACTCACATTGTTCTCCTCTGTTCACTGAGCAAGTGAGTATTTTTATTTTATTTTTGTGATTTTTCTAGATAAAGTTATGTATTTTTGAAGTTTTGTGGATTAAAAAGATAAGAAAAAGCCCCTATTTTTCTACTTATCCATGTCAACTTTGTACGGGTCGAACAGGCCATGTGTCGTTGCCTGATTGGCATCGCCAGCCAGCTCATTCTTGTCCCTTTCAGATCGCGCTCCGTTCGACGCGATCAAAGCCACCCGATCGATACACGCTCGATCCGACGGTCACGGGTCATTGTCCCAAATGAACTGAACCCGAAAGCCATCCATTTTAAAATGCTAATATCTCACTTGATTCTCAACAAAATTGAGTGCAATTTTTTTTTAAACTTCATATTGATTAGTAGAACACATCCATACGGTTGATGAACCCTTAAATTGATTTTATATTCATGAATAACTAAAAGAAGCTCGGTTTAGGGTTAACTTTGAATACCTTGGTACAAGAGGGGTAACCTCGATTGGATGCTTGTAGAAGCTTTGTGTGGGTTCCAGGAGCCTAGGGATGGAGCCTCTGGTCGCGGTGAAATGCCTAGACCTAAATTCGACTAAGGCCAATTTGGTGTTTCGCTCGAAGTCCACCTTAGGGTGGTCGGATGATGGAGCTTTTGTGGGGGATCTTATTCTTTTGATGTTGGGATGGTGTGGGTGTAATTAATTTGAATTTGGTGAAGGTTTGGAGGATGTCTTATTTCGACCTTGAAATTGAGCTCCAAAATTGAACTTGAGCAATGACTTTGAGTGGCTAGGGAAGGTTTGGTTAAGCTCAAGAGGTCTCCAGGAAGCTCTTGAAGAAGTTTTACAGAGTATCCCCAAGGAATTTCAAGCTCTCTCTTTTTGTCCATGGAGGGGGAGTTTAAATAAAATGGCCTAGGCTGCCTACCAGGGCCAACTGAGGGGTGCATTTGGTTGCTTATGTGGAGGGCAGAGAAGCTCCAATGAGGAGCTCGGCTGATTTGGCCTTTAGGTTTGAATTGGGTGAAAATCCCATATCTTGGCCATGTTTTTGGCCATTTTCCATCCACCAAGGTAGCTGGCCAGCCATGCATTGGTCACCTCTTGGCTCAGGGAAGCCAGTGGTGGCTAATGATGATTATCTCCCAAGAGTAAGTGATGATGTTGGAGATATTTCAAGTTAGGTCCAAAACTGGGTAAAATTCCTTAATTTGGGGATCCATTGGTCCATAGCTTATCATGGTGATTTTAGGATGGTTTAGTCTGGTCTTTAGGAAGGTTTTGATGGCTGTGAAATCATTACTTTGGTGGCATAGACATGGTTAAGTCAATTTTTGGTGAAAGGGTCTAAATGAGTGCACATGACCAAAACTTGGGTTTGGGCTAGGCTAGACATGTCAATTGGTCTAATTAATTGTTGAATTTTGTGTAGGTGATTGTAAGGAACAATTTTGGTGAAGGATGGAAAGGGTTTTGAGTTCAATTGGTAGGTCAATTTGAAGGATTTTTGAAATTTGGTCAATTTGGGCATGTTGGGTTAGACATGGGTCTAGGTTGAGCTAGCCTTGGGCTAAGTCTGAATTGAATGGTCTAATTGATCAAGCGAGATCTTGTGAAGATTTTTTTATGAAGGGATAGAGTGGAAATTTTGGGGCTAAGGCCATCAATTTGGTGAGATTTTGCGACATGGCCAATTTGGGGCAAATTTGGGGCAAATTTGGGGCTTTTGGACTTAGGTTGAAATCAAATGAAATCGAGGTCTCACCAAGGCCAATTGATGGTCAATTTTGATGTATGGAGTTGTTATGAAGATTTTTCAACACAAATTGTGGCCAATTGAGTGGGCCATGGGTTTAATTTGGTGAAACCAAGTCATGGGGCCAAAATTGGGGTTTTGATCTAAATCAAAATTGGGTTCAAATTATGGACCAATTGAGCTAGGATTTAGTCTAGATTGGTCATATAAAGAGTGAATTTGAGTTTATAATTTAAATTGGGGTAAATTCAGACCAATTGGCTAGACATTTGGAGTGATTTTGGGAAAATATGGGCCTTTAAAGGGCAATTTGGTGGTTTTGATCAAAGATTGTCAAATTGGCTATGTGATAGTTGAGAAGAATGCAATTGGGAATATATGGGAGGTTTTGGGAATTTTTGGGATTTTTTGGAATTTTTGGAATTTTGGGCTAAAGAGGGGTATTTTGGTAATTTGGCCAATTTGAGGATTTTGGGTAGTTTTGGTGTTTTCAAGGTGTTTGAAATGATTTTTGAATCAAGTTTGGTATTTTGGCTAGATTTGGAGATTTTGGCCAAATTTGGGGTCCCAAGGGTATCTAGGTAGTTTGGGGAATTTGGGGGCAATAAGATAGGTTGGGCAGCTTAGTAGAGTTGGAGTACCAACCATCACTAATAAGCTATGGACCAGTAGAAACCCCATTTTGGGTCCTCTATATAGTAGTCTTAGCTAAACCCTAGCCTGGGGCTAATGGGTTTAGGGAACCACCTAGAGGAGTCTCCCAAAAGTATCAAGAGACCAAAGCCTAGAAGTTCTGGGTTTAGGATAGTGAGTGATTGTGAGTGCAATAGATTGAAAGTGAGTGCCTTAGCCCTAAACCAACACCCAGGGTCAACCCTAAGGTCCAGCAGTCCTAAGGGTGACTCATCTTGAGTTTCCCCAATAGTGGCCCCACCTACTAAGTGCTAGAGGTTAAGAGCAATATGTGGAACTCCAAGTTGAGTAGAAAAGAGTGTAGAATTTCTAATGGTGAGGGTTCCATGTATAGTTTTCTAAGAATATTCAATAGGAAAGTCCTATGGCTAGACCTTAGGCTACTAAAGAGGAAAAACTAAACTTCAACCAAAAGTGAGGTCAGTAGTGACACACACATATTTTCTTGTTACCTCTTGAGTTTGATATGTGTCTTAGTGCTTTCCTTCTCAATGTGGCACATATTTTCTCTTATCACCGCTTGGGTTGGATGTGAATCCTAGTGCTTTTCTTCCTAACATGACACACATATATTTTCTTGTTACTTCTTCAGTTGGATGTGAGTCCTAGTGTCTTCCTCCTTAATGTAGAACACATATTCTCTTGTCACCGCTTGGGTTGGATGTTGGTCCTACTACTTTCCTTCCTAATGTAATACACATATATTTTCTTGTTACCGCTTGAGTTGGATATGAGTCCTAGTGCTTTCCTTCTCAATGTAGCACATATATTCTCTTATCACCGCTTAGGTTGGATGTGATTCCTAGTGCTTTCCTTCCTAACGTGACACACACATATATTTTCTTGTTACCTCTTGAGCTGGATATGAGTCCCATTGCTTTCCTTCTCAATGTAGCACATATATTCTCTTGTCACTGATTGGGTTGGATGTGAGTCCTAGTGCTTTCCTTCCTAAC
>NEWO01000012.1:328958-362030 GCA_003013225.1 Phalaenopsis aphrodite | reverse complement strand
CTAGTGCTTTCCTTCCTAATGTGACGCACTTATATTTTCTTGTTACCTCTTGAGTTGGATATGAGTCCCAATGCTTTCCTTCTCAATGTAGCACATATATTCCCTTGTCACCGCTTGGGTTGGATGTGACTCCCAGTGCTTTCTTTCCTAATGTGACACAGATATTTTCTGGTTACCACTCGAGTTGGATGTGAGTCCCAACGCTTTCCTCCTCAATGTAGCAGATATTTTCTTTGGAGCCGGATATGGGCCTCTATGTTTATCATCTCGATTCGGTCCTCCAACACAATCTTATTCTCATATTTCAAAATCAGTCTTAAGACCACCTTAAATTGAATATGACATCTGATTCTTATTTCGGGATTGATACCCAAATTTCAGTTCCCACCTCGGGGTCAGCACTTATTACTGACTCCCATCCTTTATAAATACCTAAAATTTCATAACTCAAAATTAACTCTCTGATCCTCAGCGAGAGTCCCTACTCCTTGATTTCAATCAAATGATCATCTTCTAATATCCCTAGCAGAAAAAAATCACACACACAACTCTACACATACTTCCGGGTCTGTTGACTTAAGAGTTTGTATTGGTTTTTGTTGATCTCATCAATCAGCGTCAATACGCGCGGTGTGCTTGCCCGACACACCACACTTATTGGGGGTCCATTTGTTGACCTCACTTTTGGTTGAGGATTACTTTTTCCTCTTTAGTAGCCTAAGTTCTAGCCATAGGACTTTATTATTGACTATTCTTAGAAAACTGGACATGGAACCCTCACCATTAGAAATTCTACACTCTTCTCTACTCAACTTGGACTTCCACTTATTGGTCCTAACCTCTAGCACTTAGTAGGTGGGGTCACTATGAGGGGACTCAAGATGAGTTACTCTTAGGATTGCTTGACCTTAGGGTTGACCCTGGGTGTTGGCCTGGGGCTAAGGCACTCACTTGTAATCACTTACTCACAATCACTAAAGCTTCTAGGCTCTGGCCCCTTGATACTTTTGGGAAACTCCTGTAGGTGGTCCCCTAAAGCCATTAGCCCTAGGCTATGGTTTGACTAAGGCCACTACATAGAGGACTAAAAATGGGGTTTCCATTTTTCCATGGCTTGTTGATAGTGGTTGGTACCTCAACTCTACCAAGACACCCAACCTAGTCTTTTCCCCGTAAACTCCTCTAAATTACCTAGATACCGTTGGAACCCCAAATTTGGCCAAAATTTTCAAATCCATGCAAAATACTCAAATTGAGTCAAAGTATTTCAAACGCCTTGAAAACACTTAAGCTACACAAAATCCCCAAATTGGCTAAATTACCAAAATACCCCTCCTTATCCCAAAATTTCAAAAATTCCAAAAAATCTCAAAAGTTCCCAAAACCTCCCAAATATTCCCAAGTTTATTTTTTCAACTATCACATGACCCAATTTGGCCAATTTGACCATTTTTGACCAAAACCCCTAAATTGCCCTTTAAATGCTCATATTTTCCCCAAATCACAACAAAATGTCTATCTAATTGGTCTCAACTTCCTCCAATTTCAATTCTAAACTTAAATTCACTATTGATGTGACCAATCTAGATTAAATCCAAGCTCAATTGGTCCATAATTTGAACCCAATTTTGAGCTAAACCAAAAACCCAATTTTGGCCCTATGACTTGGTTCCACCAAAGTGAAAGCATAGTCCACTCAATTGGCCACAATTTTTGTTGAAAAATCTTGATAACATCCCGATACATAAAAATTGACTTTCAATTTGCCTTGGTGAAACCTCAATTTCATTTGATTTCAACCTAAGTCCAAAACCACCAAATTTGCCTCAAATTGGCCATGTCTCAAAATCTCACCAAATTGAGGGCCTTAACCTCAAATTTTCCACTCTATCCCTTCATGAAAAATCTTTAAAACATCTCTCTTGATAATTTGAACCATTCAATTTGGACTTACCCCAAGGCTAGCCCAACTTAGACCCATGTCTAGCCCAACATACCCAAAATTGACCAAAGTAAAAAAATCCCTCAAATTGACCTACCAATTGAACTCAAAATCACTTCAACCCTTCACCAAAAAATCTTCATAACATTAATCTACACAATTTTGATCAAAAAATTAGGCCAATTGATATGGATAACCTAGCCCAAACCCAAACTTTGATCACTTGAACCTACATTGAACCTATGAATTAAAGATGGCCTAACTACCCCAAGGTCATCAAATTAACTCCACCTCAGCCTTTGATTAGACCATAAGACTGAGCCAAAACCCATCTAACCACCTAAACTAATCTATGGACCAAAGGTCCCCTAAATCAAGGGATTTAATACCATATTTTCTTAAACATTAGATATTTTTGTCAAAACAAAGCCTAAAATCATTAAATTGCTGTGACATATTCCCCTGAGTTCGCTGAGCTCCTAGCCACATTCCGCTGGCCGACCGACCAGCCTAGTAGTAGGAAAATGGCCAATATGAGAGCCACCCCCATGAAATTAAACCCAATTCAAACCTATAGGCTACATCATCAAAATTGAAGCTTAGAGCCTCTCTGCCCTCCACCTAGGCAGCACATTCCAGCCCCCAATTGGCCATGAAAGCAAGCTTAAGGCCATTTTTATAAAATGCTCCCCTCCACAAACATGGAGGGAGAGCTAAAAAATTACTCTAAGAGACTTCTCCAAATTGATTCCAAAGCCTCTTTGAGACCTCCTCAGTGCAACTCAACCACCACATTGCCCTCAATCCCCTTACCGGAGCCCAATTTTTGAGCTCAAAACGTTACCGGAGACAAGACAAAACTCTCCACACCTCTAAACTCCACCAAACCAAATTAAACTCACCCACACCTTCACAACAGTGAAAGAGCTAAAGCCTCATCAAATTTCCCTTTCACAGAGCCTCAACCATAGCTCTAGACAAACACCTAAATCTGGTCGTGATTGAAATCATATCTAGGCCTCACACCAAGACCAAAGACTCAATCCCTAGCCTCTTTGGATCCCAAAGAACATGCCAAGACTCTCTGATCAAAGCTTCACTTCTCAGAGCAAAGGTATAAAACTTCTCTCCCTCCCGAGCCTATTTTAATTCTCCATTTAATTAGGCTTAGTTTAATTGCATGATTACCATATGGATGTGTTCGTCTCACTTAGACGAGTCCATAGGATCAAACCCGAAGTGATTTGGTTGAGTATAGGTCTAGCTCTTAAGGTTTTAGTGCGGAAAGTCACGGGATCACTCTACCGGGGACGATGACGAGGAGCCATTTAATCAAGTGTGTATCGAATAGACGGAGAAGATTGAGCCAGCAGCTCTTCAAAACATAAATCATGGGCTGACTCAGTGTTGAGGTGCACGACAGCGGCAAATGGGAGCACGCCGCGTGGAGTTCAGAGCTGCCTAGGATCTACATAGCGCCGCGCTGTTTAAATAGATAAATAGGGAATTTTCCTATTTATTTAAATACCTCTAACTTAAAAATTCATATCTTGGTGTAGAAAAATCACAAAAATAAAATAAAAATACCCTCTTGCTTAATGAACAGAGGAGAATAATGTGGAAATAATTTTAAGTCTATGTGATGCATATTTTATTTATAAATAATTAAACACTGATTTGAATCTTTTGATTCTCCATGCCTGTAGACTTATCACAATAGCTTGAATTTTTGGCATGTTGTAGCCTCAGTTAAGGGAACATTCTCTGATTTTTCCAAAGTCATACGAGGTCCCTAGATAGAGAATCACATTGTTCAAGTTTATCTGAATTATTTGCTAAAATTAAATATGGAAATTAGCATATTACTTAGAAAAATTCAAGAAAATTTTGGAAGGTTTACTATGACCAGAGAACCCTTGAGAAAATTTTTCATAAGTCAAGTCATTCAAAATACAACTAATCTTTACAAACCCTAAATCATTAAGATAATTAAATTTGAAAAAAATACAAATAACAAAATGACTTGATTTTTGATCTCCACAGTTTTTTAGGATCCAGAGAACTCACAATAAAAATTTTGAAGCATATTAAGTTCATTTGATAACTTAAATTGATTTTTCAAGTTAATTAATATTATTATCACTATAATGATTTTTAAAAATCAAAATATAGCTTAAAAAATTATAAAACTTCATTTTTTGAGTTCTCTATGATCAGGGGTATTTTCTAAAAATAAAATGATATTTAAAATAAAAAGTTGATTTTTAGCCTATTTTAAATATTTAAATAATTAAAAATCCCTAAAAATCACAAAAATAATAAAATTCATGGAAATCTTATAAACTATTTCCTAAGCACTTAGGAATAATTGGAATATTTTTTCTGGTGTCCTAAATAAAGATATTGAATTTCAAAGCTTAAAAATAATTTTAAAAGGCTAAAAACTAGTTTCAACTAAAAATAATGCCAATAAATCAAATAAAATTTAGACAAATATAAAATCTTCTCTTTCGAGTTCTCTAACCTCAGGAGGACTTTTTTGAAAATATAAAACTTAATTTTCTCTATTTAAAATATTTTATAATTAAGAAATACCCTAGAACTTAAAATAATTCTTAAAATTCAAATAAATTTCAAAAAAATGATGAAATTTGGTCCAAAGGCTTCCTTCGTCTATGTCTACCTCTAGTAAAAAGTTTAAGGGATTACAATTTGCCTTGATCTAGTTAGAAATTTTCTTTGAAAAATCCAATTTTTGCATGAAAATAATTATGTAAATTAAATTAAATCTTGAAAAATCACATTTTCTCCTCTCTTGTCTTAACTGACCCATGAATGAGGTAGGATAAAAATTTCAAAGTCATTTGAATTGAATTTGACAAATTATGAAGTGTTAGAGCCTTAAGGATAAATGTGTAGTTTTGGAAATTTAGCCTTAATTAACATTTAGGCTTAATTTAAAGAGGGAAATGAGTCACCTCTGATCTTAATTTTAATGTTTGAAACATAAGGGGCTAATTGGTAGAAACTAACCTCATTTTCCCAATTGAAAAGATAATTTAATAAATTTCTAAATTATTAAAATTTGAAAGTTTAGTAAAGGTAAATGATCCTAGATTTAAGGGTATTTTGGGTGTTAATAACTCATCAATTTAATACCACTATTTTGGATTTTCAAACAAAATTTAAATCATGAATTATGACCACCTAAAACTTAATCTTTTGAAAACTAATTAAGACACTCACCTAGGTCTTAAGGGATTAGTAGTGACTTAGGCTAAATAGAGTTTCATTTAAATAGGGATTAGAAAAGTAAACATCATTTAAAATTAAAACATCTTTCAAACACTACAAGCCCAATTATAACCAAAATTTGGTTAAGTGTTCCAATAACACTAACTTGTCTCTTTGAGTCTTCACCCTCATAACTTTTAAAAATAAATTACAAATGATAATTATCTTACTCTTAGGAATGATTGAGACATCAATGTTCATTGAGCAATAGGGTGTTTTATACGATGAATTATTAAGCAACATAATAAGTTTAAAAGAACTCGGGATTTTTCACCAAGCAGCGCGAGAGTAACACAAATATGCTTCTTTCTCTGGATTTGTTAGATACCTCTGAGATCTACTAAACTTAATATATTTTGCTTGGCAACATCATCCTTAATTAAACTCCTAAGGACCCACCAAGATATGACCTAGGGTTAGATAGGTCGTCAAAATTTTACTTCCCTCTCTCATATAAACTGCCTTAACATGCCTTTTGAGTTTCAGGTGATGGAACGAGAAGACTCGCCAGGTACGCTTTTACAGTTTTCAGCGTTGTCTTTCTTGTACTTTAATATTGTGCTTTTATACCTGCAAACTTGCATGTCACCCTGCATGAAAACTAAAACTATCAGGATAGCCACAAAACTAAAACTAAGACCAAAACCAAAACTAAAATCAACCAAGATAAAATTCACCGCCACAACATTCAAAATATAAAACAACTCGAAATTTAATCACGAACATCACACAAAAATACAATAGTAATTAAATTAAGACGTCTCTATCGGATGATCGGGAATCCCTCGGAGGAGGTAACCTATTGTTGTTAATGATGCTTCCCACGGTCTAAATGAAATTATAGAACTCATTAAGTTGAGTTTTGTAAGTTCATTTTGACTAAGTGGATCCAATAGAAAATAGTGGTATCAGAACGAGGGAACCGTAGGATCCTAACCGGTGTCGCTCTAATCAACTTTAACATGCACCCATAAAATTTAAAGAACTTCAACCATAAGGCCACCTAATTTAACATTATAACTTTACACACTAGAAAACTCAAACTCGTCGCGGTGAGGAGCTTGGAACTAGCATGGTAGGCAGCACGACCATCTTCAACAGCAAAACCTGTCTTCCCTAGCTAAACCAATCTTCCTTTCTTAGACTTAAACAACAAAGTCATAGAACTTTGAGGTTGCTTGCTTATGCAACGTAAATCCTCACCTTATCTTTTGGCCTTTGTACATCTCTGCCACACAATATAAGCTCTAAATCTTCTAGGCTATTTGTGTGATAGTTTCATGCAAATGTAAGCTCTAAATAATAAAATTGGTAGGATGAAACACCTAAATATTTCCCCTCAAAACTAAAGCCAAACATTAGGATAGCTTGGGAAGTCACCGAGGTTCTCCTCTGGATCCATGACATCCCCTAGTTCTTCCTCCTTTGGACTCTACAACAAAATGTTCCAAATTTGAACCAATCCCCTTTCACACCTCAATGTACGATCCCATTTGAGAAGTTCTACCCTTCGAAACTCCATGAAGATAATGTTTCTTGATTTTTATCGAGAGTCTTCTTAGGTGACTTTGGTCATTTAAGATGTAATTAACTATAGGGGCTTGCCCTTATAGGAAGCATGTCCGAATTCAACTTAATATAAACCCTATTTAATTCTTTATATTAAATAGTGGAACTTGTCAAAAAATATAAAGGTTTCGCAAACCAAATGGATGTCATATATTCCTTAATTTATTTGATCGAGCCTCATCCTCAAGTACTGTGTTTATTCTTCGGGATAGATACAAGATTTGAGGTACAACACTCTTTCATTTAAACTATGAAAAATATGGGGTTAGTTTGATTTCATATTTTTCTAAAACTAAATATATATGTAAATTAAAATATCCTTCCGAAGCGGGTGATGAAATTTCAATTCCGGTGACCGACAGCTTCTTACGTGCAACTCTCCAACCAAAAATAACGCCCACACCCCCAAACTTAAATGTTACTTATCCTTAAGTAACTCTTTTACTATATAAAAATATGACTTATTGTAAAGATTTTTACTTCTAGATTTCCATATCTTAGTTCACTAAATATGATAGCATCTGTTAAGAAAAGTTCAAAATAACTCCAGTTAATACTAAAGGTATAAGAATATCTAGCAGTCAAGTCTAAGATTTCTTTTACTCTCATCACCTACTGGATACAGAAGTTTAGAATTGAGTGTTCTTACCAATAATACAGCCTACATTTATCCTCATCACCTACTGGATACAGAAGTTCAAGATGACTCTCTCATTTGTTACCTCACTATGATGGTTTGTTGGTATCATTCTTCCAAAAATAAAGTAGTGTTAGGCCTTAGATACTACATTTAACATAGAAAAAGGAAAGTTTACCTTAAATCATTCTTCACCTTTCAGGTTCCTCTTCCATCAATAAGAAAAGAAATAACCTCATCCAAGGACTCATTTGTTGCTGAAAACGATTTGTACTAACAGCTAGACACATCTTCTAACTGATAAAATTCATTAATCTTTCTTAGAGTAAACTCCACCATTTCCCTCGAACAAACACATAATCTTCAGAAGTCTCCTTGAAATTGACATAGAACTCCATCACTACACCAATAATCACCTCGACAGTAAAGTAGCAAAAATTATCCCACTACCGAGCATTGATTAATCTCTCGACTTCTCCTCCCAGATTTTTAATTCCTCGATCCAGAATAACTTTTTTAGTTGTAAGTAGACTATTGAAGCAAAATTTGGCCTTGTAGTTGACAAACCTTTGATCATCAAAATCTACTTTTCTCTCTCCTTTGCTCATTCTAGGTGCCATGGTAAATCTAAGAAAATTTGATAAAATCAAAATAAATTCCAAAAAATTTCAAAAATCATAATATGGAACGTTTTAAACTTAAATTTACTAAGTAAGAATTCTTCAACAAAGGATTTCTCAAAATTTTACAACAAAATCTGAAAATTTTGGATCTCGACAATGTAGGATAAATCCTTGGTGAAAATAAAAAAAATTGAGTTCAAAGTGTAGCTCTTACCAAGAGAAGATGAAATCCAAACTTCGTTTACCTTAAAATCGCCTCAAATCCGAGCAATAGCATGACCAAGGTGCAAAAACCGGAGGTTGAAGGTGACTCAAAGGTTAAAAATGGTGTTTTGCTGTGCAAATCGCGAATTTAAAGGGTGTTTGGCTCGGTTCGGGTCGAGGGCGCTGTCGGCGCCATTGTAAAAAAAATTCATATTTTGATTATTTTTAATTTTAATTTTCTCTCAATTTACTCCAAAGTTTATTTAGTCTTTTTGAACATTAATTTTCATCCAAAAATAATTCACAAGCAATAAATTTCACAAACAACACCAAACTAACTTTTATATATGAAAATACACTTTTTACAAATACATTTTTCTAATCACACTTCCACTTCATTATAGCAAACTAAATTATAATTCATCGTCGAAATCAAGCGACAACACTAGAACGTTGACACAAAACTACAAACAAATACAGTTCTAAAACAAAGTAAAGTAAATCAAATTCACACAATTACATTAAAAACATAAGAATTTTAAACTAGTAAAAAATCCAACTTCTTCAATTATTCTGCCTCTTCTTCAGTGCTTTCTCCTCCTCTAATATCTCCCATAGACTGGTAATGGACATACAAATTGTAGAAGAGTTGGTACAGGGACTAATCAGTTGAATATTCATCGATCCATCCATTTTTCTTGAACATCTGTACCAATCCTACTTCAAATGTTTCAGTATGATCAAAGTTATCCTTCATTCTCCAATCTAGGTGATCAAAAAGGTAGTTAAGATTTCCTATTGCATCGTAATACTCTAAAGTTTTCTTTCTATTTTTTCATTCTCTTCTTTAATGATTTTGAACTGCCAACTATTGGTGGTATCAATGGTGTTGAAGCATGTGATTAATGATCCAAAATAACATCTAATGCTTCATTTCCATTCCCTATATAATTTCCATCAATAGAAATCAACGGCTCCCAAGGTAATAAAACTTTTTCCCAACTTTTGTATGGAACATGAGATTGACTACGAAGTAGGAAAACTATAGAAGGATCCCAAGTTCATTTATTGGCCCATTCATAATAATACCCATAACATATTTGAAATAATTGACCCCACATCAATGGGTTTTTCCATTTGAATGCAATAGTTTAAAATGATACTTTCTTTTGTAACTCTACTAATCTTCATGGTATGGAGTAATTTTGCAGATATGAAGAAATGTCATTGTTTAGAAATTAGATTAAGTCGCGAAGGAGAGAAACTAACGTATCCCTCATCTCTGATTTCTTAATTATCATTTTCATCTGTCAGAAAATTATATACTTCATGTATCATATCTCTCGTTGAGATAAAATTTGTATAATGACAGATTGGAATGTTTTCTATCATATACAAATCATTAATCCAAGCTGGAGTAAATGATACAACCTTACCTCGAACGAAGACAACTCCTTAGGTAATTCCATGTAAGTTAACATAAAACTCCTTGACTACGGGTACTACAACTGCACTGGTAGTGTAGCAAAGAACTTCCCAATGCCTTTGAATAATGATTTTCTAAATCTGTGAACTTGGATGACTCAATCCATGGTTGACAAAGCCTCTCTCCTTGATAAGTCTCTTCTTCCTGATGACTTTGTCATATAATCTCTGCGCGTCAAAACTAATAAGCTTTATTTTATTAAAAACTCCATTCCTTGAAGTATTTCTGGAATTGGAAGCCATGAAATTTGAAATTAGGAAGTTTCTAGATGTCCAAGGTAGTTTTTAAAATTTTAAAAAAACCTCTAGGCGGTTATTGAAGAGCGAAATCCTACCAAAGTCCGCTGAAATTGTTCTGCACATGGAAAACAGCTCGGGACGCCGTGAGCGCTCCCGATGGCGCTGCTAGTGCCATGGTCAAATAAGCGGGTACTGTCGGCGCCCATTCTAGCACCGTCGATGCCAGAGGCCAAATTCACGTATATAACTTTTTTGTTCAATTTGATTCCAAATTTTCCTCCAATACTAATATTTGTCTTAATTTATGATATATATAATTGTGTAGGACTTAAAAAGACTATTATTTCCTAATATATAAATACAGTTAGTAGACACAACAATAATATATAAATAGCTAGATTTATATATGTGTTGTTTCTCGTAAAGAGCTTGGTTTAACGTCGTCAGCCCGACATACTTTTTGTTTAGTTAGGTTGAATTAACATTAAAACTTCTTTAAATTATGGTAAGTGTCTTTCATAATAATGTTTCAATCGTTGCCCATTAACTATAAATATTTTTTCCAGATTTAGGATTCATAATAACAACAGTTCCATAATGATAGAATTTAATTACTTTAAATGGTCCTAATTATCTGGATATCAGTTTTCCTGGAAATAATCTCAATCTTGTTTTATATAATTGAACTTTTTGTCTAGGTTCAAACTTCTTCTTAATAATCTTTCGATCACGCCATATTTTTATTTTCTCTTTATAGATTTTTGCATTATAATATGCTTCATTTCTAATCTCCTCAAGTTCATTTAGTCGCAATAATATTTTCTCACCAGCATCTTTTAGATTAAAATTAAATTCTTTAATAACCCAAATTGCTTTATGCTCTACTTTTATTGGTGAGTGACATGTTTTTCCAAAAATAAGCTTGTATGGAGACATTCCTATAAGAGTTTTATAAGCAGTTCTGTATGCGAATAATGCAGTATCTAATTTAGTAGACTAATCCAATTTATAGGGACTTACAACTTTTTCTAAAATTTGTTTTATTTCACAATTTGATATTTCTGCTAGACCGTTAGTCTGAGTATGATAAGTAGTAGAGAATCTATGCATAATATTTTTTTTTTTAATTAATTTTTCAACTCTCTTATTCCTAAAATGAGTTTGTCCATCTGTAATAATTACTCTTGGCATTCCATATTCTGTAAAAATATTTTTATTTGAAAATTTAGAAAAACTCCAAGCATCACATTTAGGTACAACAACAACTTCAATCCATTTGGACATATAATCAACAACAAGTAATATATATAAGTTTCCAAAAGAAGGCATAAATGGTCTCATAAAATCTAATCCCCGCACATTAGAAATTTCAACTTCCAATGTGTAATTTAGAGACATCTCATTTCTTCTAGAAATATTTCGTACTCGCTGACATCGATCGCATGTTCTTATATATTTAAAAAGAGTAAGCCAATAAAATTCAGCTTAAAAATTTTTTATGCAGTTGTATTTGTTCCAAAATGTCCTTTAAATTCAGAATCATGAAATCTTTCAATTATTTGTTGAGTTTTTTCATAAGGCACACACCTTCTAATAATTAAATCTTTACATTATTTATATAAATATGGGTCATCCCAAAAATAGAATTTAGAATCATATATAAATTTCTTTAATTGTTGATTCTTAATATCAGTGGTAGAATATCACTTACAATGTAATTTACTATATCAGCATACCAAGATATATCTATTTCATCAATACTATATAATTGTTTATCAGGAAAATTTTCTAAAATTTCATTTGTAAAATTAGTTAATATTTCTTTTTCTAGTCTAGAAAAAGGATCAACTATTTGATTATCATTTCCCTTTCTATCAACTACAGTAAATTAGAACTTTTGTAAAAGAAGTATCCATCTAATTAATCTTTTCTTAACATCCTTCTTTTGCATCAAGTATTTAATTACAGAATAATCTGTATGCGTTATACATTTAGTTCCAATCAAGTAAGGTATAAATTTATATAAGACATAAACAATAGCTAATAACTCTCTTTCAGTAGTAGTGTAGTTAATTTGAGTATAATTTAGAGTTTTACTAGCATAATATATTACTTTAAAAACTTTTTTGTGCCTTAGTTCTAAAACATCTCCTATAGCATAACCATTAGCATAACACAATATTTCAAATGATTTTTCCCAATCAGGTGAGACAGTTATTGGTGCAGTGATTAACTTCTCTTTCAATAGTTCAAATGCTTTTATGCAGTCCTCCTTAAAATCAAACTTCGTATGTTTTTCTAAAATTTGACATAATAGCTTAGTTATTTTTAAAAAATTTTTTATGTAACACCTGTAGAAACCAACATGTCCTAGAAAACTTTTTACCCCTCTGACCGTACTCGGTGGTGGTAATTTTTTAATAACTTGAATTTTTGCAGGATCTACTTCCATGTCATTTTCAGAAACTTTATGCCCAATTACAATTCCTCGTGTAACCATAAATTGACATTTTTCCCAATTTAGTAGTGGGTTGATTTTTTCACATAATTCTAGAACTTTTTATAAATTATTTAAACATAATTCAAATGAAGTCCCGAACACAGAGAAACCATCCATAAAAATTTCCATTCCATGTTCAATTAAATTGCTAAATATTGATATCATACATCTTTGAAATTTCGCAGGTGCTTGCATATTCCAAAAGGCATTCTACGAAAAGCAAATGTTCCATAAGGGCTTGTAAATGTTGTTTTATCTTAATCCTCTGGAGCAATTGAAATTTGATGATAACCGATATATCCATCTAAAAAACAGTAGTATTTGTTTCCAACCAATCTATCAACATTTAGTCTAGAAAGAGTAAAGGAAAGTGATCTTTCCGGGTGGCCAAGTTTGATTTTCTATAGTCTATACAAATTCGCCAAACAGTAACTTCTTATTTGGAATTAATTCATTTTTCTCATTTGCTTCAACGGTCACTTGTCCTTTCTTTGGAACACAGTAAATTGAGCTGACCTAAGCAGTGTTTAAAATAAGATATATAATTCCAGCATCTAATAATTTTAAAATTTCTTTTTAACAACTTCTTTTATTATTAGGTTTAATCTCCTCTGAGAATCAGCTTTAGGTTCATATTGTTCATCTAATAGAAATCTGTGCATACAAATTGAAGGACTAATTCCTTTAATATCTGCTAAAGTCCCTTTAAAAGCCATTTTATATTTTTTAACATTTCTATTAATTTTTGTTCTTGAATTTCAGTTAACTCAGAAGATACAACAACAGGATATATAAATGAATCTCCTAAAAACACATATTTTAAATGAACAGGTAATACTTTCAGTTCAAGTTCAGGTGGTTTAATATTTGAAGGAATAAAATTTTTCTTACAATTTTCCAAAAAATCTAAAGTTTTAAATTTGTTCTGAATATAATCTAAATCTTCTTCTTTTATTTCATCCTCATTCTCAATAAATTCTTCTTGCTTTAATTTTTCTTCAAACTCTTTCTTAAATCACTCATTACTTAGATAATCACTGACTTTCATCCTAAAACATTCATTATCTTTTTTTATTGCAGGATATTTCATAGCTTTTGCAATATTAAATGTTACTTCTTGATCGTTAACTCTCATTATTAATTCTCCTTTTTGCAGCTCTCCCTATTGCAAGAAATGGTCTCCCTAAAATAAAAAGAATCTCTTTATCTTCTTCCATATCAAATACTATAAAGTCTATAAAGAAAATAAATTTATCCACTTTTACTAATACATCTTCTATAACTACTTTAGGATAATTTATTGATCGATCAACTAACTGAAGAGTTACAGTAGTAAGAGAAATCTCTCCTAAATCTAAATGTTTAAAAATTGATAGAGGCATAAGATTGATACTCGCTCCTAAATCACCTAAGGCTTTTCCATAAAACTTTTCACCAATTGCACAAAGTATAGTAAAACTATCAGGATCTTTTAACTTTTCAGGAAGCTTTTTTTGGATAATAGCACTACACTCTTCACTAAGTGCAACAGTCTCATGATCTGTAAACTTCTTTTTCTTGTTTAATATATCTTTCATAAATTTCACATAACTTGGTATTTGTTTCAAAGCCTCAATGAAAGGAATGTTTATCGTTAACTTTTAAAGGATTTCCAAAAATTTTATAAATTGTTTGTCTTTGTTCTTATGCTTTAGTCATTGAGGAAACGGAGGTAATGGTTTTTCTAAAGGAAATTGTGTTTGTTCATTTTCTTTATGGTCACTTTCTATCTCTTCCTTCTCCACATGAACTTCAGTTTCTATTTGGATTCTTGTTTCAATTTCTTTTCCACTTCGTAACTAAATTGCTTTAATTTGCTCTTTATTTTGATCTTTGGGATTAACTTCCACAGTACTCGAAAGATTTCCTGAAGGTTTGTTACTAAGTGCATTTGCAATATGTCCTAATTGATTTTCAATATTTCTATTAGCAACCCCTTGATTTTGTATTTAATTTCTCATATTCAACATTACCTCTTCCATCGTTAACTTCTTTTTCTTAACTTGTGGGTTAAGGTTAAAGTTAAAGCTAAGGGGGTAATAAGGTTGATAATTAGGATTTCCTTGATTATTTAAATTTCCCGAGGGTTTCATTGAATTATTATAATTATTCCAACTAAAATTAGGGTGATTTTTCCATCCACAGTTAAAATAGTTAGAATAGCGATTGTTATTTCAATTATTAATAACATTGAAAGTTTTATAAGATGATTGAGTATCAATTATCTGTCCTAATGAATTTTCCTCTAATACTAGTGATATTTGAGAATAGTTCACTCTAATTTGCTCAATATTTTTTGATATAACAGCAAGTTGAGATGTTAAAATAGATATTGCATCAGATTCATGAATACTAGCTACTCTCTTAGGATTTACCCGTTTAGAGGTCCATTGAAGATTATTAGTAGCCATTCCTTCTCTTAAAGAGTATGCTTCAGCAAAAGCTTTTGACATTAAAGATCCACTTACAACAGCATCTATAATAGATCTAAGTGATCCTACTAATCCATTGTAAGTTTGAGTTATTAACCAATCTGGTAAAGCATGATGTGGACATTTTCTAAGGAGATCCTTAAATCTTTCCCAGGCTTCATATATCGATTCCCCTTTAAACTAACAAAAAAATCTAATATCATTTCTAAGCTTAGCAGTTTTTGAGGGTGAAAAATATATAACCAAGAATTTTTGTGATAGTTATCCCCATGTTCAAATAGATCTAGGTACTAATGAATTTAACTAAGCTTTGGCTTTATCCTTTAATGAAAAAGAAAAAAGTCTAAGCCTAACAACATCATTAGACACTTCATCACATTTAAAAGTAGCATAAATTTTAAGAAAACTAGCAAGATGTAAGTTAGGATCTTTTGTAGGTGTTCCTCCAAACTGATTATTTTGTAATATTTGGATAATAGTAGGTTTAAGCTCAAATGAATTAGCAGCAAAGCCAAGATTTTGAATAGTTAAGTGAATTTCATCTGTTGTTGGATTATCATAACCTTTTAAAGGTTTTTATCGATTTTCATGTATTTGATTATCTAAGTTATTTGCCATTACGTTCAAATTTTTAATTTATTTTTGTTGTTTTTGAATTTTTTTAATAGTACGTTCTAATTCTGAATCGTTTTTGAATTGTAAGGTACTAAACCTTCAGATCCAATATTTCACATAAACAAGTATAATACACAAAGAAAAATTTCTTAAAAATAATCTTTAACATATAGTTATATATATATATTTTGGATTTTGGATTTTTTAATTTTTTTGATACTTTGTATATAAATATTTTTTCTCTCTGAATTTCCTAATTTACCAAATCTATTTAATTTACCGTTACCTTCCTCGATAACGACGTCAAAAACTTGATCTCACTTAAATATATTTGTGCACAATTTATAAAGTTGACTCCGCTTTACAACGATGCCAAAAAATTGATGTGTATTTTAGTAATAATAACACTAAGCTCTTGAGATTGGGATTCTATGCAAGTGTACGCATCATTATCAAGTAATATAAGACTTTCTGTGTAAATCCCAAATATCGATCCCATGAGGAATGTTTAAATTTGAAATGATAAATTAGCTAGAAAATTCACAGAAATCAAATGAAATTACTGCCACTAAGTTAAAAAGTGTAAGATACTAACAAAACTAAATTAATAACTACTAGCAAAACTTAAACGCAAAGTTTTAAAAATAATCACAACTAAACAATGTTTATGTGATGAAGTTTTCTAATATGAAAATACACCTTTCGCACTACAATGAGTTTTTGGTGAAATGAGATGACATAAATTGTTTGGATTTGTATTATTCCAAAAAGGAGCAATTTTAATTTTCTTACCTGATTCAGTGTTATAGAAAATTATTGACTAATCTTAGGTTTAATCCTTAAATCTGTGGCTAGGCTATGAGAATACTGGCTCTAACTTCAGAGCTCCCACTTCCCTTCCCCCGAAGGCTAACTCTCGCTTTAGTTTTTAACCACAAAGATTGAATTGAGGATTTTTATTCTGTCACCCTAAAAATATCTCCAATTCTACACCCAACAAAGTATATTTCTCTATTTATTTTCACTTAATTCAATAAACAAAACAGTCTTTCATGGACTTAAATATGATTCTCACTCTGTTTTAGAACTCATACTTCATTTCTCGGATTGTATGTTTTACAATATATTTTAACAATTCAATTGGCTAGATCGAAAAGTAAATTAAGAGCGGAGTTGAAAAATATCACAATTTATTTTAAATTTTAACATTGGCACATTCAAATTTTCTCTTCATTTCACCATATCTCAGAGTAGGGAGAAATATAAAGAAATCTACTCAAAATTCATGAGAAAGATATAACAAAACATAAATTTCATATATAAATGAAAGTTCATACAACAATAATAAACAAACAACACTTATCTGAAACTCTTTCTCAAAACAAATCCTTTATAGCCTCTATTAAGAAAAGTAGGAAGAAGAAATCTCTCACATCTCTTCCTCTCTAACACTTCTTAAAGAAGAATTCACACTTAAACTCACCAAAAAATCCAAAACTATAAAGACAATAACTAACTAATGGTGTGGAATGACGTGGAATGTAGGCGTGCGAAGGGGAAAACTGATTGAGTGGAAGAATGTGAAATGGTGTGAGGGGGGGTTTCTAATCAAATTTCAGCCCTAAATAGAGCTTAGGGTCGGTTCCCCAATAGGTGCATCTAAAAACTCTTCAAAAAGCGACCAAATTTATTGAATCTTCTAGAAACACGGTATGCACAGACAGAGGCGCCGTCGGCGCCAAAGACCATTTAATTAATCTGTCTTCCTGTCAAACGACGCCCAGTCTGGCACCGTCGATTCTGAACATTTTTTAAATTCTACATTTTGATTCCAAATTTCATCATTTTTTCTTCCTTTTTGCTTTAAGTCCTAAAAATCAACAACCTGAAATAAAACATAGAAAATGCCTTACATTAAAGTGCAATATCAACAAAAATAAGTATAAAATATGGGTCTAAAAATGCATATATTTTTGGTATTTCAAGATCCTACTAAAATTTATCCCATAATTTTTCAAGTGGTATTTTAATTTATGTAATTAATTTAAGCCAAAACAACCATCTTAGCTTGAAAATTAGGGTTAGAAGCACAGAGTGTCCTCTGACATTAGAAAAGTTAGAGAACATATCCTCTGTCATGAGGAATGAACCTTAAAAATTTCAATCTATGGTGAGCAATGCTTAGACATAATGAATTGAAATACCACAAAGAGTATTTAATTAATTAAGAATCAAAGGGTCAACAAATATTTTTTATTTTTGGTCAATTTTTAGGGCGTTTGAATAGAAAACCACAGATAGGCTCTGGTGAGATTTTAATAGACTTTCCCTAAGGTTTTAAGCACTCTCCCCTTTAGCCGTAGAGAACTCCATTTATAGTCATGGCTGCCTGGTGGAGCTCAAGGCTTGGAATTGGGTGCTAAAGCTTGTTGAGGTGGAGAGAAGAAAGGATCTAATGGCCAATGGGACTTAACCAACTCAGAGACTGGCTATTTTTGGTGGTTGAGGTGGTGGCTGGCCAGAGTTTGGTCACTTCTTGGCTTAGGGAGGCTAGGTTTGCTTAATGATAGTTAAACACTAATGGTAAGGCATGATGGCAAAGATATTTAAGTTTAGACAAAAAATGGGGTTAAATCCCCAAAATCAATGAATCATTGGTCCATAGCACATGTAGAGTGGACTAGGTGAGTCTAGCCTGGTCGCTAGGGCCTAAAGGTGGCTATAGAGGCTTTGGTTTGATCAATTTAGCATGACTAGGTCAATTTGGGTGCATGGGTTCAAGTTGGGCCAAATTGGCTTAAAGTTGGGTTTGTCTTGGGCTAACCATAACATTAGACTCAAATAATTGATCAAGATGATATAGATGATTGTGACAAAGAGTTTGGAAAAGATTTGGAGTGATTTTGAATTGATTTGGATGTTCAATTTGAAGGAATTTGAACATTAGGTCAATTTTGGGGTGTTAGGTTTAACTTGGGTTTGAGTTGGGCTAGATTTTGGTCAAGGCCCAATTGATGGTTCAAACTGATCCTATAGATTTTCATGAAGAGTTTTAGATAGAAATTGAATGCAAATTTTGGGTCTGTGGGGTTCAGTTTGGTTGAATTTGGAGACGGCCAATTTGAGGCAAAATTAGGTTTTTGGTCCAAGTTAACCTTGAGTAAAATTAGAGCTTGACCAAGGCTAATCGTAGGCTCAATTTGAAATGGTGAATTGTTTTGAAGGGTTTATGATTCAAAATTGGGGCAATTGGATAGATTTGTGGTTCAATTGATTGAGATTTTGGTTTTGGGTCGAATTGGGGCTTTTTTATTTAGGTTGAAATTGGATTCAAATGTGGGTCAATTGGGCTTAGCTTTGATTTCAATCAAGCTTTTACATAAAGAATTTGAGTTTAGATTTGAATTTGGGGAAGATTGAGACCAAATTGATGGACATTGGGGGTGAATTGGGGTAATTGGGCCTTTCTAGGTAATTTGGTTTTTTGGTCAAAATACGCCAAATTGATCAAATTGAGCTCAATGGAGTGTTTAAAATTGATTTTGAGGTCATTTGAAGTGATTTTGAAGGTTTTGGGGCAATTTGGGTCACCAATTGTATGTTGGTAATTTTGGCAAAATGAGGGGTATTTTGGTAATTTGGGAAATTTTTGGGGTGTTTTGGGTAATTTGGGTAGTTTTGGGCAAATTTGGGTATTTTAGGCAATTTTACGAATTTTGAGGTTTCAAGGGCATTTTGGTTAATTGGGTGGCTTTGGGGCCAAAAGGCTAAGTTTGATATCTTGGTAAAATTGGGGTCTCAATCAACCTACATGATCCATGGACCAATAAAGCTCCCTACTTTGGGTCCTTCATGCACTGGTCTTAGTTAAACCCTAGCTTAGGGCTAGTGAGTCTAGGGGACCATCTAAATGAGTCTCCCAAAGTGTCAAGCGATTAAAATTAGGTTGGTTTGGGCAAGTGTGCGTGTGAGAGCAACTTAAGACCAATCCATCAGAGGGCTAACCCTAAGCTAGGTAATCCTATGGGGACTCAACTTGAGCTCTCCCATATTGACCCCACACACTAAGTGCTAGAGGTTATGACTAATATGTGGAACTTCAGGTTGAGCAAAGAAGAGTTTAGAATTTCTAATGGTTAGGGTTCCTTTCTAGTCCTCTAAGAATAGTCAACAGGAAAGTTCTATAGCTAGACCTTAGACTACTAAAGAGGAAAAACTAGACGTCAACCAAAAGTGAGGTCAACATTGGAGTAGAAGAAAACAACAGTAAAGAAAATGCAGTAAATGTACGGTAAAGAAGAGTAGTAGAATGTACAATAAAGAAAATAAAATGCTATAAATTTAAAATAAACCAGTGTACTTGGCTGGTCTGCTTCTCCTGCAAATGGAATTAGCGTTGCAGGTGGAAGTAAACAAGTATAGTAGAGGATTTAATTAGCAGGGTAAACATGCGTGGATATGTGTGTAAAAGTCAAACGACAAGGCATCTCACAGAAAACTCAAAGAAATTGCAAGTGACTCACAAAAACCAAAGAAAATCATAGAAAACACAGAGAAAACTCAAAGAAAATAACAAGTGAATAATAAAAGCCGAAGTGGACTATAGGAATTCAGGTTCGGGTGGGCTTAGATTTTAGAATTCTCGAGGGACTCTGAAGGCAACCATCGATTATCCAAGTGTATAAAGCCCAACATTGAACTAGATTTTCCAATAATACAATTCTAGAAAGGCAATCCTTAGCCTAGTACAGGTAATTGACAAGTGGACAATCAAATTGTATTACTTAAAGTTTATATTTTGTCATGCATATAGACTTCACGCATATAAACAAAATGGGATATCTATTTTAGTTGACAAAAATATTATAAATAACATATCTGTTTCTATTGTTGTATTTAATAAGTTTAATTATCCACGAGTCGATCACACTGTTGACTAGGATTGCCAGCAGCCTAAGAAGGCAAGGGTCCTCACTAGTCTAGTGTCAGTGAATAATATTGTCATTCTACATTTTCACCGGGTTCATGGGTTGGGTCCCGATGTCATTGGATGCAATATTATTCCACGCTATCACCGGATGCCTTTGTCATCACGACCCTTAAACCTCGAAAAGAATCTTTCAACTTATAGCCTTGCTTGATGGTTCATATATAACCAGGATTATATATGTGTGTTTATGTTTCAGACATAAGTAATTAAATTAAACAAAGAACCAAACAGAGAGAAGAAGAAAATAGGGAGAGAGAGAGGAGGGAACAATCCACCTGAAAGAGCGAAGAGATAAAAGGTGGATCGACCATCAAAACCGCATATAAAACAATCAACGAAAAGACACAAAAAAACTTTGGCCCAATAATCCACGAAGCAAACCAAAAGTTATCCTTTCAAAACTGCATTTTAAGCAAATAACAAGAGAACCACACCAACACAACAACTACATACCTAGCCCATAATTCTTAGGTATTCACACATTCAATCTATAAACTTTAATGTTGCATTCACACCATCCAATTCTTTCATATTGCATCGAAAATGCCACCGTTAAAGCCTCAAAACTGCAGCTCAAAAGAGGCCCAAAATAGTCCCAAACACCTCCAAAACCACAACTCAAATAAACCTCAAAAGCCACCCAAAGCTGTTGCTATTTTGGCAACAAAAACACCTTCAAAAGACACAAGATATACTTAATAAATGCAGCGCAAAAGCCACCAAACAAACCCAACGAAAGTTGTCCGAAAGCCACCAAAGTCATAGAGATTTTGGGAAAGAAAGTTGAAATTCAGGTGTTATAAATGTAAACTTATAAGAATTGGGTGGTAGATATGTAAATGTTGCAATTTAGGTGTTAAATCTGTAAATACATAATAATTGGGTGGTGGGTATGTAAAAATTGAAGTTTATCTGTTAGATATGTAAAAACTTGGATATTGAGCGGTAGTTATGTTGAAAATTATGCATGCTCCGGAAAATAATAACCCAATCATCATGCTCATGCAGGCACAGTCATGATACTGCAAAAGTAAATCTTGGAACATATCCTCAAGTAACCAGATGTAGCTTTTATCCAGCCGCAGAAATAATTCGATTATGTATCTTTCTAGTTTGAGGCATTTAGATACATACCACCCAATTCATATGTATTTACATATCTAACGCCTAATTTTATTTTTAGGTTTATGCCACCTAAAGTTTTCATATCATGTGAGAGATACCACCATCCAACCGAAAGTACCGAATATATATATATATATATATATATATNATATATATATATATATATATATATATATATATATATATATATATATATATATATATATATATATATATATATATATATAAAGCCCTAAATAGTATTTATCATAGTGTGCAAGGCATAAATCATGTATAATACTCATACGTGAAATGAATTAGCAGCTTTATAAGCATCAATCAGGGATGTAAGTGAAGAGTAGTGTTTATCCAAAATTCAAGTAAGGGAAACAAAATGTAAGATAAATCTTATAAGCCGAAACAACCTCATTCTGACTCAAGCATAGCTTTTAGACGCTTCAAAAAAATCAGCAAACGTCCAACCCAGAAGAACATGCTTAAAATGTCCAAGAACAAAAATTGATACCTACAAACGCTCACACACACCCAAAATTTGAAAGTTCTACATGTCTACTCAAACTCAAGCGGTAGATATGTAAACGAATAGGACTTGGGTGATATTTATAATGTGACATGAACGATTTAGGTGGTATAAATGTAAAACAAAAAATTCAGGGGCTTGATATGTAAATAAAGCGTCGAACTTCAGATTTTTGCAAATATTTCAATTAGGACCTTTTAGGGAATGAAGTGTTGCCAAAAGTTTGAAATTGTTCCTCAAATTTTCAGTGTTGTATTTGTAAATCCATCACAATTTATAGAGCGGCACACATATATTTTTCAGTTTTGAAGTGTAGACGTACAAATATATATAAAAGAAGTTTGCACATCACATGCATCCAGGGTTATGTAGTATAACCACCCGAAATATGAACAGTCAAAGAAGTGGTGTGTAAGGCATGAAGTTTAAAGCAATCAGAGCAATTAAATCCAACATAATAGTGATCCAACTTAATCTCTTATAATTTCTGCACATAACCCAAACGAATGAAGCTCCTGTATATGAAAGAAATCCAGAGCTAGTAGAATAGTAACCCATGTGAGACAAGTGCATGACTGTTGAATTCCTGCCTGCCATTTCCATTTCCATTTCATTTCATCTCCGCCCCCCTACCCCCAACATTTTTTTGAGAAAACAATTCCTGTGACTAATAAAAAATAATAAGGGAATTTTTCGTACGTGCCATACAACTTTTATAAATTTACATATGTAATTCCTGAAGTTTTGATATATTCACTCTAACACCTTGGTGCTACAAGCATACACATAAAAAAAAATACATTTGATTCTACCCTTCCTCACGACATCAATATCATGCACATGAACAATATTAAGCTCAAAGCAAGCCAACAACAGAGAATAAAAAAATAAAAAAAAGAGAAGCGAAGCAGTGTAAAAGGAAAGGGGTCACCTTGGCCAAAATCTATTCGGAAGAAGCACAGAGCTCGAAAAGGGCCAAGTACACAAAGAACCAGCCAACCCATGAAGCTTTAACAACAGGATTCCAACGAAATCCCCAAGATTTCAACCAACGAAAGGCCACAGTGCCTTCCTGAAGATTTACCCAAAACCAACAGAGCTCCAAAAGACTCATGCACACAAAGAATGAACCAAATGGTGGAAATCCAACAACCCATAATTTTGGAAGCACCTCTCCCTCACATTGAAATTTTCAACAATCCAAACCTTCCCCAAGTGCGGGTTTTATAGCCAGAAGAGGAAGAGCTACATACCTTCGACTCACCTAGGTGGTGAACCAAGCACGACAAGGACAGGGAAGAAGTGACAAGAATTGCTGGGGGAGCGTGATGGGTAGAAAGCTGGAGCGCAGCATGGAGTAGGTGGTAACCTTACTAGAGCATGGGAAAGAGGGGACCGACGGTGCCATCATGGGCGCCAACAGCGCTGAAGTCGGTGCAGAGCAAA
This sequence comes from Phalaenopsis aphrodite, assembly GCA_003013225.1. Taxonomy (NCBI): domain Eukaryota; kingdom Viridiplantae; phylum Streptophyta; class Magnoliopsida; order Asparagales; family Orchidaceae; genus Phalaenopsis; species Phalaenopsis aphrodite. Next base: position 338,369 of record NEWO01000012.1, on the reverse strand, counting down.
AATATAGAAGATTTGACTAATTTAGACATTTTTTGAAGAGTTGTTTGATACACATCTTGGAAAACTGGCATTACGCTCTATTTAGAGTGAAAATTAATCAGAAAAAGGAGTCCACTAGTGTGTCATTGAGTTTCCTTTTGTGTTCCATTGTGTGTATTGTGTAGTGTGGTGAGTCTAAGTGTGATTTCTCTGAAGAGTTGTTGGAGAAGGAGAGAAGTGAAAGATTTCTTCTTCCTTACTTTGAAGAGAGAATCAAGAGTCTTGTAAAGAGAGAAAGAGTCCAAGAGGAGCTACAAGGGATTTGCTTTGAGAAAGAGTTAAAGATAAGTGATGTTTGTTTATTATTGTTGTATAAACTTTTTTTTATTTATGAAATTTATATTTTGTCGTATCGTTCTCATGAGGTCTGAGTAGTTTTCTTTGTATTTCTCCATACTCTGAGATATAGTGAAATGAAGAGATAATTTGGATGTGCCAATCTTAAAATATAAAATAAATTGAGATGATTTTTTTACTCCGTTCTTAATTTACTTTTCCATTTGGCCAATTGAAATGCTAACATCTGTTTTGAAACATACTATCCGAGAAATTGAGCATGAGTTTCACAACAAAGTGAGAATCACATTCGATTCAATGAAGGAGTGTTTCGTTCATTGAATTTGGTGCAAATAAATATGGAAATATATCTTACTGGGCAAAAAATTAGAGATTCTAGAGTGACAGACTAAAATTCTCAATTTGGTCTTAGTGTTTAAGAACTAAAACAAGATTTAGCATTTAGGGGAAGGGAAGTGGGAGTTCTGGAGTGAGAGCCAGTATCCTCCCAGCCTAACCGTAGATTTAAAGACTAAAACTAAGATTAGCCAACGATTCTCTATAACACTTGACTGAGGATAGAGTATTAAAATTGCTCATATTTGGCACAAGACAAATTCAAAACATTTATCTCTCTCATTTAACCAAAAACTCATTGTAGTGAGAAAGATGCTTTCTCATATTTGATAACTTCATCATAAAAATATAGTTTGGTAGTTATTGCTTAGCTTTGCTTTATAGTTTCACTTATAGCTGGTAATTTAGTTCTGTTAGCATCCTAAACATTTGAATTTTAGTGTAGTAGATTTTCTTTATCATTGTGAATTTACTGATTTAAATTTCCATTACAAATTTACACCTTCCTCGTGGGATCGATATTTGGAGTTTAATCAGAAAGTCGTGTATTACCTGATAACAATATGTATAGTTGAGTAGAATCCCAACATAAATTACTTCAATTTCTTACTCATAAATAATGAATCAAGTTTTTGGCATCATTGCAAAGTAGAGTCAACTTTATTAATTTTACATATCTATCATTTCGGGATCAATCTGCCATCCAATGACTTGTCTTGTTGGTATTAATTCATTATTCTCATTTGTTACTACAAACATATCTCATTTCTTTGGAACACAGTGAATTGGACTCACCTAAGCACTATCTAAAAAGGGATATTATTTCAACATCTAACCATTTTATAATATCTTTCTTAATAACTTCTTTCATCATATGATTCAATCTCCTTTGAAGATCAGCTCTTGGTTCATGTTGATCTTCCAATAAATTTTGATGCATACTAATGGAAGGACTGATTCCTTTAATATCAGCTAATTTTCCTTTGAAGGCTTTCTTATATCTTCTCAAAGTTTCTAACAACTTCCTGTGTATCAGTTAATTCTGAGGATACTATAACAGGTAATATAGATAAATCTCCTAAGATTGTATACTTTAAATGTGTAGGAAGTGTTTTCAATTCCAGTTCAAGAGGTTTCTCAATAGATGAAATCAAACTTTTATTACTTTCTGTAGGGTCTAACTTTTCAAAATTTTCCTGAACATAATCCAATTCTTTTTTACTCACTTTTGTAGATTCATCTTAAATTTTATCCTCATCCTGATATTAGAAATATTCCTTTTCAAATTTTTTTGAATGTCTTTATGAAATATTCATGGCTTAAATTTTTGTTGATATCCATTATGAAGCATTCAATCTCTTGCTCTTTTGTAGGGTATCTCATTGATTTTGCAATATTAAATGTAACCTCTTGATCATTAACTCTCATAGTTAGTTCTCCTTTCTGCACATCTGTCAAAGCTCTTTTAGTGGCATAGAATGGTCTTACTAAAATAATAGGAATTTCTATTTCTTCCTCTATATCTAATAAAATAAAATCCACAAAAAAGATAAATTTATCAACTTTTACCAATTCATCTTCTATAACTCCTTTAGGAAAGGTAATCGAATGATCAACTAACTGAAGAGTTACAGTTGTAGGTGAAATATCTCCTAAACCCAACCTTCTGAGAATTAATAAAAACATAAGATTAATAATGGCTCATAAATCACATTATTGCTTTTCCAACAAATCTTTTGCCAATAGCATAAGGAATAGTAAAAATTCTAGGATCTTTAAGTTTTTCAAGAAGCTTCTTCTCAATTATAGCGCTACACTCTTCACCAAGTGCAACAGTCTCATTATCTACAAACTTTCTTTTCTTATTATGTATATCCTTCATGAACTTCACATAGCTTGGCATTTATTCTAAGGCTTAAACAAATGGAATGTTTATAGTTGATTTTCTCAATATTTCTAAAAAATTTGAAAATGGTTATCTCTGTTTTTCTGCTTCAATTCTTGAGGAAATGGAGGTGGTGGTCTTTCTACTGTGATTTTCTTTGGTTTAATAGGACATTCTGACTCAAAAAAAAATCTTCACCAGATTTTTCATTTTCCACCTCATCTTTTTCAATTTCAACTTACACTTATTTTTGAACTCTGGTTTCTAATTCTTTTCCACTTCTCAGTTGAATAACCTTAATTTGCTTTTTGTTCTGATCTTTAGGATTTACTTCAACTTACTAGACAACGTTCATGGGTGTCTATTGCTAAGTGTAGTAGCAATACATCCCAATTAATTTATCATGTTTCTAATTGCAGCTCCTTGACTATGTAATTGGCTCCCCATTTGCAATATCAATTCTTCCATTGACAACTTTTTCTTCTTACTTTACAAATTATTAAAACCTAGAGTGTAATAAGGTTTATAAGTTGGATTTCCTTGATTTTTGGAGTTTCACAATGGGTTTACAACGTTGTTTCCCCATTGCGGATTTGTAGCATTAGAGATTATATCATTTGTCATTTAAGATTCTACCATTTGTCCCAAATGAGTTTTCCTTAAGGTCTCAAAAGAATATTGAGATTCTATCATTTGTCCTAATGAGTTTTCCTTAAGCACATACAATGTCTGAGAATAATTCATTATGTGTTGATCTATCTTCTTTAATATAGCAGCTAATTGGGCATCTAACATAGATATTTCATAAAATCATGAATATTAGCTACTCTTTTTGGACTTACCCTTTCAGAGGGCAATTGAAAATTATTAATAGTCATCTCTTCAATTAAAGAATATGCTTCATTAATCAGTTTTGACATTAATGATTCACCAACAGTATCCTCAATTATTGATCTAAGAGATCCAACCAATCAAATATAAAAAATTATAATTATTATCCAATATGGCAAAACATGGTGTGGACACTTCATAAGGAGATCTTTAAATCTTTCCCAAGCTTCATAAACTGATTCCCCTTCAAACTGACAAAAAGATGTAATATCGTTTTTAAGCTTAACAGTTTTTGAAGGTGGGAAATATTTAGATAAAAGTTTATAAGTATCTCCAAGTTTTGAGAGATCCATCTGCTAATGAGTTTAACCACATCTTAGTTTTATCCCTTAGTGAAAAAAGAAAAAAGTCTAAATCTGACGGCATCATTCGACACTCCATCATATTTAAAAGTAGCACACAATTCTAGAAAACTATTAATGTGTAAATTAGGATCTTCAGTTGGTGTTCCTCCAAACTGATTGTTTTGTACTATTTGGATAATAACAGATTTAAGCTCAAATGAATTGCAACTACAACAGGGTTTTGTATTCTCAAATGAATTTCATCTGCTGTAGGATTAGCGTAATCTTATAAATGTCTCTGATCGTATTCATTTTCATTTACAACATTACTCAAATTGCAAGCCATTTTGCTAAAATAATCTCTCTCTTTTAGTTATTTTGAAAATTTTCAAATAGTTCTTTCTAACTCAGAATCGTAAGACACTAAATCTTCAGATCTTACACTATAAATAAACAGACACAATAAGTAATTAAAATAAGCAAACACACTAAAATATGAAAATATTCAACCTAAACTACAAACACTTTTTTTTAGTTTTTCATTTAAAATAAAAATAATTTAAATTATAAAATAACTTACTACCACTTTTCGTTACTTCCTCGGCAATGATGCCAAAAACTTGATGCACCCCAGATGTGTGCTATTTTTGTGCATGTTTTATGTCAATTTAAATCTCAGCAACGACGCTAAAGACTTGATGCGAGTGGATTTATTGTGTTAATTTTGCAAATATTTTTCAGTATTACAAATACACATGACAGATACAATAGTAAATATGCAATTTAATCCAAAAAAGATAACTTTAGTGAAAATAGTTTTATCTTTTTAAAAATCTTTAGAGTGTAAAACCTCTTAAAAATAACACAAGTATACGTATCACTTAAGTCATAAAGGGCTTTAATGGAGTCCTAGATATCGATCCCTCAGGGAAGTTGGAAATGTGTATAAGTAAATTGTTAATATTATAATGCAAACTACAATTTTAAACTACAAAAGTGAAGTGCAAAATTCAAATATAAAATAATAGAGTGAATGCTAAATAAAATGCAGTAAAAGTCAAAGTAAATTAAACTAATTGCTAAACTTTCAAAAGTAAACTGACGAAAACTATACAATGTTTTTGTGACTAAGAGTTCAAATTTAAGAAAGCATCATTCCCCTTTACAATGAGTATATAGATTGTGAAGAAATTAAAATCATTTGAATATATATATANTATATATATATATATATATATATATATATATATATATATATATATATATATATATATATATATATATATATATATATATATATCATACATTTGCTACAGGCCATGGAAGAAGATTGGCAAATTCAGAAAACCAGGAAAAAGAAAAAGCAAACATCTGAGGTGCAGCAACTGCTACAAGGATGGGAAGGCTAAGACTCATGCTGGCTCTACATCTATTTATAATAGAGGTAGAACCAGGTCCAGGTCCCAACCTTCTATTCAATTTTCTCCTATCATTGATTAGTATTCTTCTTTAGAATGCTAAGGCTCCCATGATTAATATATTGTGTTGGAACAATAGAGGTGTGGCTCACCCCTCTTCTCTTTTGAGATTAAGACATCTCATCAAACTTCACAAGATTTGGTGCTTTGCAATTCTTGAACCTATGGTCACCAAATATCCTCATAACATCATCAACAAGTTTTCCAAGTTTACTTTTTATACTAATTCCACTAATAAAATATGGCTATTTGTTAGGCCTGAAATAAAGTGCAGCTTACTTGTTAACCATCATCAGTTTCTCCATGTTCAATTTGCTATTGGAGCACAGGTGGGATTTGCATCTTTCATCTATGCTAGCAGCCTTCCCAGATACCAGCAAGATTTGTGGCATGAGCTAATGACTTTGGGGAAAAATATTAACTCTTTCTGGATTTTGGGGGGTGATTTCAATTGCATCACCTCTCCATCTGAAAAAAGAGGGGGTAAAGCCCCTTTACTCTCCCCAATATCCAAATTCAACAATTTCATCAGTGATGTTGGACTGTTTGATCTAGGATTTCAAGGTCCTAAGTTCACTTGGAGAAGAGGCACTTTATGGGAAAGATTGGATAGACTGCTGGGCAACTCTTTTTGGTTTCAAACCTTCCCTTTCTCCACTGTCACTCACCTTGCAATGGCTGGATCTGATCACAGACCTCTCCTTTGTTCCATTTAGAGTACTGCTAGACCAACACATACACCTTTCAGATTTCAGAATATGTGGACTCTTCACCCTGACTTCATTAAGGTAGTGGATAATAGCTGGAATTCCAACTTGCATGCTGACCCCTGGATCAGACTATGGCTTAATCAGAAGAACTTAGCCTCTCATCTGAAAAAATGGAATTGGGAAAGATTTGGTAATGTGAATGAACAGTTGGAGGCCATCCAAAATAAAGTCCATAACTTGGAGGAAGGACTACTAATGGGGAGGAACTCTGAATATGAAGTTCACCATGCTAATAAGAGACTGCTTGCACAAATCAGATACCATGAATGTTTCTTACAACAGAAAGCTGCTGTCACTAAATTTACTGATGGGGACAGAAACACTAGATACTATCATGCTTGTATCAACCATAGAAGGAAGTGTAACATGATTTTAAATATAAACAACCTCAATGGCAGGAAGTTAAGCAATGCTGATGAAATAGCTGATGATGCAGTCCAACATTTCCATAAGTTGTTCACTAATGAACTGGATTTCAGAAATCCTATTGAAACTGAGATGTTCTCTAGCTGTCAGCACTATGTTCAAAATTTAAATCTCAACAGTACCCCTTTGGAAGATGAGATTAAAAAAGCCTTAGATTCTATTGATGGCCTCAAAACTGTTGGACTTGATGGCTACAAATCTACCTTTTATAAAGCCTCATGGGATAAGACTAAACAAGATATTATACTTGCTGTCCAAAACTTCTTTCTTGGTGTGGACCCCCCTAAATATTTCAGTGCCTCCACCATCACTCTGATACCTAAGAACCAAAATAGGAAAACTTGGGGGGATTACAGGCCAATCAGCCTAAAAAATGTGATCTCCAAAATAATCAGCAAGATCACTGAGTTTAGGCTGCAACCCCACCTTCAACATCTCATTAGTGACAACCAAGTGGCCTTTATTAAAGGGAGGAATATTACTGACAACATCCATCTTGCACAGGAACTCCTGCTAGATCTTGACAGTAATTGTAGAGGAGGAAATGTCATTTTTAAATTGGACATAAGCAAAGCCTATGATACCATTAACTGGGAATTCATCCTTGACACTCTTTCTGCTAGAGGCTTCAATGAAGACTTTATTAATTTGATACACAGATGGCTTAAATGTAATGCACATTCAATTCTTATCAATGGCAAGTGTCATGGCTTCTTCAGTGCTACCAGGGGATCAAACAGGGAGACCCCTTGTCTCCTACCATTTTTATACTTGCTTTGGACTATCTTTCAAGACAATTGAATAGGTTGGTCTCTAATTCACCTCATCTGGCTTTCCATCATAGATCAAATATCCTTATAAGCCATTTGGCTTATGCTGATGACATTATTATTTTCTCCAATGCTGTCAATAATTCTGTCAAGAGGATATACAATTGCCTTCTCCACTTTCAGCATACCTCAGGTATGGCACTCAACAAACAAAAATGTCAAGTTATTATCAATAAAAATTCCACACCTCAGCTCAAGCACTGGATTTCTGAATACACTGGCTTCTCTTATGCCATCCTCCCTATTAAATATCTTGGAATACATCTACTCAAAGGCAGAACTAAATAAATACATTTTCAAGATGTCATTGATCAAATCAAAGCACAACTTGATCATTGGACCAACTCCTTCCTCTCTAATGGTGGAAAGATCACTGTTTTGAGGAGTATTCTCACTGCAATGCCTTCCTATTTCCTTCAAATGTTCTCCATGCAAAAGGGTACTCAAACTTCCATTGGAAGGATTTTCAACAAATTTCTCTGGTCTGGTCAAAGGAAGCAATTCCACTGGCTCCCTTGGCAGAAATTATGCAAACCTTTACAAGCTGGTGGGCTGGGCTTTAAAGACTTTCAATACCTGAGTTTCATAAATCTTTGCAAATTATGGATCAGATTCAGGTCCCAGGATAGCCTTTGGGCCAGATTTCTAAATGGGAAATATTGCAGATCTTTACATCCCTCTTTGGTATCAAGGAGGATAGGGGATTCTAAACTATGGACAAATCTATTGAAAATCAGAAATAAAGCTGAGGAACTCTTCCTTTGGGAGCTAGGAGATGGGAAAATCAATTTTTGGTTAGATAACTGGGTCAGTAATGGAGAGAAGCTTGAATGTCTCTACCCCAATCCCAACACTCAATGTCTTGTCAAGGATTTTTGGGCTGAAAATCAGTGGTACTGTAGGTTGCTGAACACTATTCTATCCAGTGAACATGTGAGGTGGGTTAAGGAGACCCCTATCTCTTCCATTCCCAAAGACAAAATAATCACTAAACAGGCTTACTCTCAGAAATTCTCAGCCTACATTTACCAGCATTTCTTTAAATGGAACCAGCTGCCTTAGGGTAATGTCATTTGGGGTAAACTCCTAACTCCCTCTATGTCCTTCTTCTGCTGAAGACTCTGGCATTCCCTACTGCCTACAGATGATATTTTAAAGTTGAAAGGGCTGAGAGGGCCTTCAATCTGCCCACTTTGCTGTGCTGCTGAAGAAACCTTGGATCACCTATTTTTCTCATGTGCCTTCTCTCAAGAAATTTGGTCTGAATTAATCAAGCTCTTAAATATCAATAATCAGAATGTTAGCTGAATTAAATTCACATCTAGCTGGATTGATTGGCATAACAACAACCTTTGGGTGATACCATGCTTTGTGGCATGGTTCATATGGATGTACAGAAACCAAAGCAAATTTGATGAGAAGATGTCAGGGCCCACATTTGTAACTATGAATTGTATCTCCTACATTCATAAATTGATCAAGTTTCACCACTTCCCTAATATTATAAAGCACTGGACTCCAGGAAAAAAACACTCCTCCTCTTCAAGCTTTCAAACTAATTTTTTGGAGTCCCCCCCACTGGTTGGTTGAAAGTTAACACTGATGGTAGCTTCACAAAGGGGTGTGCTGGTATTGGGGGAATTTTCAGGAACTCTCATGGTTCTCCCATCATTTATTTCACTGCTCCTGTTGTGGCAAAGGATGCTCTGGAGGCTGAATTCATAGCTATCTACTGGGCCATCAGGATTGCTTCTTACTGTAATATGGGTCCTTTGATCATTGAAACAGATTCTACCAATTGCATTCAACTCCTCCTTCATGATGAAACCCCCCCTTGGAATATAACCAGATGGAACAATCTTTTAGCTGCCCGTATACCCAGATAAATGATTAATATTAAGCATATTCATAGAGAAGGTAACTGCCCAGCTCATTGGCTTGCTTCCCAGGGCAGAAACACTGAACAAACTTTTGTTGGACTGTCAATTACACCTGAACTAAAGTTCCTGCTGAATGGAGATAATTTGGCACTCCCCTACATTAAATGTTTGTAACTACTTTATGAAGTAGACCCTTTGGGAGAAGGTTGTGTTCCCCTTATTTATCTCATTCTATGTATTTTGGGAGGGTTCTTAACTCTCCAACCCCTTGTATTTCCCCTTTTAATATTTAACA
>NEWO01000012.1:310447-328657 GCA_003013225.1 Phalaenopsis aphrodite | reverse complement strand
ACATGTTGGTCTCAACCTCTAGCATTTAGTAGGTGGGATCACTATAGGGGAAACTCAAGATGAGTCACCCTTAGGACTGTTGGACCCTAAGGTTAACCCTGGGTGTTGGTCTGGAGCTAAGGCCTTCACTACACTCACTACACTCACTACACGCATCTACACCACAATCACTCACAACCCTGAACTCAAATTTCTAGCCTAGATCCCTTGATCTCTTAGGATACTCATGTAGATGATCCCCTAAACCTACTAGCCCTAGGACTATGATTTGACTAAGACCACTATGTAGAGGACCCAAAATGGGGTTCTCATTGGTCCATGACTTGTTGGTTATGATTTGTACCTCAACTCTACTAAAATACCCATCTTGGACTTTTACCCTAAAACACCCTCAAATTACCAAAATACCCCTCTTGGACCTAAAATTCGAAAAATTCCTAAAAAATCCCAATAAATCCCAAATATTTCTAATTTCATTTCTCTCAACTACCACATGACTCAATTTGGCCAATTTGACCATCTTTAATCAAAACCCCCAAATTTGTTTTTAAGGGCCCAAAGTTCCCCATTCCAATCCTAAACTCAAATTAACTTTTGATATGACCAAAATAAACCAAATCCAAACTCAATTGGTCCATGATTTGAACCCAATTTTGATTTGGGTCAAAACCCCAATTTTGACCATATGACCTAATCTCACCAAATTTAACCCATAGTCTGGTCAATTGGCCTCAATTAATGTTGCAAAATCTTTATAACATTCCTATACATCAAAATAAGCCATCAATTGGCCTTGGTTAAGTCTTAAATCCATTTGATTTTGGCCTAAATCCAAAATTACCAAATTTAGCCCCAAATTGACATCCAATTCATGTTGAAAACTCTTCATGAGGTCCTCAGTGACCATTTACAACAATCAATTTGGACTTAGCCCAAGGCTAACCCAAGCTAGACCCAAGCCTAGCCCAACATGACCAAATTGATTAAAGTTAAAAATTCCGTCAAATTAACCCTTCAATTGAACTAAAAACCACTTCAATCCTTCACTAAAGTTGTTCCTTATGATCATCTACACCAAATGCAACAGTTATTTAAGCTAATTGACAGGGCTAACCTAGCCCAAACCCAAGTTTTGGTCATTTGCACCCACTTGGACCCATGCATTAAATGTGACCTAACCACCCTAAAGCCACCAAATTAACTCCACCACAACCATTAGTTGGACTTAGTGACCAGTCCAAACACCATGAAACCACCTAAAGCAAGCCATGGACTAAAGGTCCCCCAAATTAAGGGATCTTGTTTCCAAAAATGCACATGCTTAAGATATCTTTGCCAAATAAAAGCACATTTGCATTAAACTGTTGTGATGGATTCTTTTGGGTTCCCTGAGCTTCCAGCCACCTCCCCCTGGCCGGCTGGCCAGCCTATTGGCCGGAAAAGCCCAAAACCGAGAGCCACTCCCATGGCACCTCACCCAAATCAAACCTAGAAGCCAGCTCATCCAAATAAAATTAAGAGCTCCTCTACTTTCCACCTAAGCACCACAATGCACCCAAACTTATGCTTTGAGAGCCACCCCATGGCCATTTTTAAAAAAAAAATCATCACCCAAGGCCATGAGAGGTGTTCTGAAATTTTCTTAGAGAGGACTTTCCAAACTTCACACAGAGCTTCCCTAAGATCCCCTCAGTACATTCCAACCATATTCCCTCACCAATTCGCACTGCCGGATCTCAATTTTGAGCTTGAAACCTTGCCAAAAACCAGGACAGAATCCAATACACTGCCACACTCCACCAAACCTCAATTGTTTGTGCCCACACCTTCACAGCAGCAAGAGAAGATAAAGCCCCATCAAATTACCCTCTTAAATAGCCTCCACCATAGCTGTAGACCAACACCCAAAATTGAGCTTGGTTGAATTCATACCTAGGCATTACACGAAGACCAAGGAATCAATCCCTAGCCTCCTTGTACCCCAACGAACGTGCCGAGCACCTTTGATTGAAGCCTCCCTTCTCAGAGCAAAGGTATAAAACTTCTCCTCCTCCCGAGCTCATTTTGATTCCCCATTTACTTAGGCTTGATTTCATGGTACATTAACCGTATGAATGTGTTCATCTCACTTAGACAAGTCCATATGATCAAACCTGAAGTGATTTGGTTAAGTCTAGGCTGAGATCTTAGGGTTTTAGTGTGGACGGGCACGGGATCATTCTATCGGGGACGATGACCGGGAGCCGTTTGATCAAGCGTGTATCAAATGAACCGGGGAGATCGAGCCGGATAGTGCTTCAAGACATAAAGAACGGGCCGAGTAAGCAAGCTACGTGGACGGCGATGTCCAATCAGAGCGCGCCACGCATGCCTTCGGAGCCGTCAAAGGTTGAGGTGGCACGCGCGGTTTAAATAGATAAATAGGGTTTTTTTCTTATTTATTTAAATACCCTTAACTTAGAAAATCCATAACTTTGTGTAAAAAATTACAAAAATAAAATAAAAATACCCTCTTGTTTAGTGAACAGAGGAGAACAATGTGGAATAAATTTCACGACCATGTTATGCATATTTTATTTTTAATTAATTAAACACAGTTTTGAATCATTTGATTCTCCATGCATATTGATATATCACTTTGGCTTGAAACTTTGACATGTTGCAACCTCTGTTAGGGGAAACATTCTCTGATTTTTCCAAAGTCATAGGAGGTTCCTATACAGAGATCCATATTTTTCAAATTATTCCACATTATCTCTTTAAATTAATCATGGAAATTAGTATATTGATTAGAAAATCCTAAGAAAATTTTGGAACGTTCACCATGACTAGATAAACCTTTGGAAATAATTTCATGGTTCAAGTTATTTAAAATGCCCTTAAATTTTACAAACACTAAATCACTAAGATAATTAATTTTGGAAAATTTAAATATTTAAATGACTTAATTTTTTCTCTCCATTATGATTTATGTTCCAGAGAACTCATTATAAAAAATTCAAAATATTTTGAGTTCATTTGGCAACTTAAGTTGATTTTTAAAGATAAATACCACTTTTAACACTTAAATGATTTTTAAAAATCAAACTATATCTAAAAAAATTAAGAAACTTAGTTTTTTGAGTTCTCTGTGATCAGGGGTATTTTTTAAAAATAAAATGATATTTAAAATAAAAACTTGTTTTTTAGCCTATTTTAAATATTTAAATAATTAAAAATCCATAAAAATCATAAAAATAATAAAACTTATGGAAATGTTATAAATTGCTTTCTGATAACTTAGGAACAATTAAAATATTTTTTCTGATTTTCTAAATAAAAATATTGAATTTCAAAGCTTAAAAATATTTTTTTTAAAGGCTAAAAATGAGTTTTCACTAAAATAATTCCAATAAATCAAGGAAAAATAAATAAGAAAAAAATTTCTCCTCTGAGTTCTCTAACCTTAGGGAAATTTTTAAAAAATACAAAACTTAATTTTCACCTCCCAAAGTATTTTATTTTTATTGAATAACCCTGAACTTAAAATAATTCTAATAAATCACAAAGAATTCAAAAAAATCATGAAATTTTGTCCAAAGGCTTTTCTAGTCTAGGTCTACCTCCAGTAAAAAATTCAAGGGATTAGAATTTACCTTGGTCAAGTTAGGAATTTTCTTTGAAAAGTCCTATTTTTGCATGAAACTAATTACGTAAATTAAATTAAATTTTGAAAAATCACATTTTCTCCTATGATGTCTTAATTAACCCATGAATGAGGTAGGATAAAAATTTCAAAGTCATTTGAATTGAATTTGACAAATTATGAAGTGTTAGAGCCTTAGGGGCAAATGTGTAATTTTGGAAATTTAGCCTTAATTAACATTTTTGCTTAAGTCAAGGAGGGAAAATGGGTAACCTCTAATCTTAATCAATTTATTTGATGCTTGAAACACAAGGGGTTATTTGGTAGAAACTAATCTCACTTTTTTAATTAAGATTAATAAATTTCTAAATTATTAAAATTTGGAAGTTTATTAAAATTAAATGATCCTGGACTTAGGGGTATGACTTTTGAAGCCAATAATAAATCAATTTAATACCCCTATCTTTATTTTCAAATAGAATCCAAATCATGAATCATGACCACTTAAAGCTTAACCCTTTTCAAAACTAATTAAGACACTCACCTAGGTCTTAAGGGCTTAGTGGTGACTTAAGCTAAATAAAAAATTGATTAAACAAAGATTAGAGAAATAAACATAATTAAATAAAAAATCCTTGAAACACCACTAAGCCCAATTAGGATTAAAAATTTGGCTAAGTGTTCAAATTACATTAACTTGCCTCTTTAATGGTCTTAACCCACATAATTTTCAAATTAAATGATAAGTGATAATTACCATATTCTTAGGGATAATTGAGACACCAAGGTTCACTGAGTAATAAGGGTGTTTACAGGATGGACCATTAAGCAATATAATAAGTTTAAATGGACTTGAGGCTTTTCACCAGTTGGTGAGAGGGAGGTATAGACGTGCTTCCCCCCCTAACCTGTTGGATACCTCAGAGGCCTATTAAACTTAATATTCTTCGCTCAATGAAATCATCCTTAATTAAACTTTTGTTAAGGACCCGCCAAAATATGACATAGGGCTAGGAAAACCACCAGAACATACTTTTTCTACTCTTCATAAATGCCCTCACATGCATTTTTAAGTTTCAGGTGGTGGAACGAGAAGACTCGTCAGGTACGCTTTTACAAGTTTATTGTACCGTCTTTCTTCTCCCTTTTCCTACATGTTTCATGCTTGCATTTACCTACAAAAATTTGCATGTTAACCATAACCAAAAACAAAAACCAAAACCAAAACTAAAATCAACCAAGATAAAATTCACCGCCACAACATTCAAAATATAAAACAACTCAAAATTTAATCACAAACACACATAAAACTACAACTTCAACTAAATTAAGATGTCTCTATCGGATGACCGGGAATCCCTCGGAGGAGGTAACCTACGATTGCTAACAACGCTTCCTACGGTTTAAATGAAATTATGAAACTCATTGAGTTGAAGTTTGGTAAGTTCATTTGGACTAAGTGAATCCAATAGAAAATAGTGATGCCATAACGAGGGAATTGTAAGATCCTAACCGATGTCGCCCTAATCAACTTTAATATGCCCTCAAAAAATTTAAAGAACTTCAAACGTAGGGCCAAATGATTTGACATTATAACTTGACACACTAGATAACTCAAACTTATCGCGACAAGGAAGTTGGAGCTAGCATGGTGGTCAGCACAGCCATCTTCAATAGCAAAACATGTCTTCCCCAGATAAACCAATCTTCCTTCCTTAGACTTAAACAACAAAGCCATAAGAATTCGAGGTTGCTTGCTTATGCAACGTAAATCATCACCTTATCTTTAGGCCTTTGTATAGCCCTACTATATAATATAGGCCCTAACTTGTCTTAGGATTCCGAGGTTGTCGTTTGTCATGACCTAAATCCTCACATCTTCCAGGCTATTTGCGTGATCGTTTCACACGAATGTAAGCCCCGACTAATAGAATTGGCAGGATGAAACACCAAAATATTTCTCCTCAAAACTGAAGCCAACCATTGGGGTAGCTTGGGAAGTCACCAGGGTTCTCCTCTGGATCCATGACATCCCCTAGTTCTTCCTCCATTGGATTCTACAATAAAATTTTCCAAATTTGAACCAATCCCCTTTCACACCTCTACGTCCGATTTCATTGAAGAGTCCTACCCTTTGAAATTCCTTGAAGATAATATTTCTCGATTTTTATCGAGTCTTCTTAGGTGGCTTTGGTCATTTAAGATGTAATTAACTATAAGGGCTTGCCTTTATAGGAAGCATGTCCAAACCCAGCTTAATATAAACCCTATTTAATCCTTTATATTAAATAGGAGAACTTGTCGGCAAATACAAAGGTTTCACGGACCAAACATATGTCATACTTTCTTTAGTTTATTTGATTGAGTCTCATCCTCAAGTCTTGTGTTTATCCTTCGGGATAGATACAGGATTTGTGGTACAGTGATATTTCATTTTAAACTATGAAAAATATGGGGTCTGTTTGATTTCATACTTCAACATCCTTCTGAAGCGGGCGATGAGATTTTGATTCTGGCGACCGACAGCTTCTTACGGGCAACTCCCCTCAAACCCCGAAATAACGCCGACAGCTTCTGGCGACTCCGCCAGGGAACAAGCTTTTCTCTCCATACAAATCAAGAAATATTATGTTCACACATCGGTAATATGTCCATGTCCCTCTTGGACCAGATTACTCTTTTTCCGTTTGCATACTTTACCCATTTCTATCTTGGGAAAGTAAAACTAGCTCGGACTTCAGGACTAGCTGTTCAACAATCTTTAAATAGAGGGGTTCAGAAGGCCATTAAGGACTCTCTAAATTTTTATGTGGGTTCGGACCCCCAATATGTGTGTCAGTGGACTAATTCCACCTGGGCATTTTCTGTCACTAATTGGGTCCCACACTTGGTCCTTAAATTTTTCACATCTCCGTTCCAAATTTGATTTGCTACTTCACGAATTAAACCAAATCTTGTTGTGTTACCCACACTTTAAAATATTAATTAAATTTTACACCTTTTTGAATAAAGATGTTAAAATTAATTGTAAATTAAGACCTACCCGGTCTACAGATTAACCTCTATTTTCAGTGCTTGCACTAAAGATTACGAGGTTTTTGGCCATATAGCTAACCCTAAAACTTTCTATTTTAAAGCCCACTGCAATGGCCTACCCAACACTGACCTTTTCCTGCAATCTGCCAACGGACCGCAGCGCCCGTAACGTCGCTCCCACCATCAAATTTGGAGCTAGATTTGAAGACCTCGAGGTTATCCTCGGGAAAGCCCCATTCGTGGCAATGAAGATCGCTGCTCCGAAAGTGCAAGAGCCGTCTGCAGAATTTAGTTTGAACTGCTCTCAAGACTTCCCTACCTGCAAGAAGGCTAAAGCTACTGTCATCAAGCCTACTATCCCTGCTACTTCTAAGGGAAAAGAAGTGATGATCGTTGAAGATCTGATTGAAGGATTAACTGTTCAACCACCTGTGTTTGAGATCGGGTCAAGCTCAAGGACCCGAACTCAAAGGAGGAACAACAATAGAAGAGTTCGGAGGGCCATCAAAGCCCAGACTCCTGAAAACACACCTGTTGAGGGGGAGCCTCATCGAATTGAAGAGGTGTTACCATAAATTTATCCACTCCTACAAGGGAGTAGATTCCATCCTCTGACAGATACTGATGGATATGAGAGTATCCGAAAGATTGTTGCAGCATTACCATCTCTTCATGGACATAGTGAGGAGGGAAAGAAGTTTACTCCTCTCACCCGAGTTAGCACAGTATTCAGAAGGCTTGCTACTAAAGAAGGATGTTCTATTAGTGAATTACTTAAACGAGTGGGACATGCAATTTCCCCTCATATGAAAAATGAAAATTTGGAGGATGTTAAGTCCGCTAGAAAATCTCATAAGTCGACTATAAAGTCACCTACCCGTGTTCCCGTCTGGCTCCATTCGGGAAAACGAGTTGATACTGCTACAGTCACCACTGAAGATACCACCACCAGGACCGTAGGTCATCGACCAATTAAGTCAAGACAGGGTCTGAGGAGCTTACCCGTCATTCTTGCAATCACGGAAAGAAAGACAAAACGATTACCTGACACTGTAGCCGGTCTACACCACGGGAAGCATACATTCCCTCGATATGCCGATGTATCTACTAAGACGTCCCATCTTGAGTCATCATCATTGAAGAAGAAGAGGGTATGGGTAGCTAAGGTCGCTACACCAATACAGTTCAGTCAGCCTACAGGACAAGGAGTAAAACCAGTGCCTGAAATATCTGACATCGTCGCGATAATAGCCAGCGAGATGGAGGAACAAGTAGACAATGTCCATTAAGGTTCTCCAGATCTTAAAGCAATCAAGGAATCAATAATTAAGGAATCAGTTGAGAAACTCAGGATTGAGATTTCTGAGTTAGCTCGAGAGCATGGAGTTTCCGTCAATAGTGACAATGAAGATTTTGATTACGGTGATTACTTGGAGGAGGATTTCATGGATGTCCATGTGATCGAAACCAGAGCTACCACATCTACGCGCGAGGCTCAACCTCACACTGAAGAGAATGCCGTAGATGAGTTGCGTAGGGTTATCCTCCTAAGGGATGAGCAAGTCAGTCTACTGGAGAAAAGAATAGAAGAGATGACTGTAGCTATGACCGCCATGGCCACCATTCAGGGGAAATCACAAGCACCAAGATTAGCTTCTCCAGAGATTAATTAGCCAGAAATCATACACATCACAAATGAAGGAAGGGAGGCTACTTCGACAGATAAAGATGAACAACCAAAGAAGGATTCTCCGTTAGGTGCCATGCCAAAAAAAAGAGTTCAAGCAAATGGTTGAACAAGTACGGAATGCCTTAGCCCAGTCCAAGGGCGGTGCATCAATTCTAAAGGGTAGACCTTACCCAGAGGAATTTGATGCCATCCCTTTCCCCAAGGGTTTTGTGGCCCCAAAATTCAAGATATTCGATGGGACTGGAAATCCCAGATATAACATAGCACATTTTCGAGCTAGTTGTGGCAACACGAGGAATAAAAGCTCTACTCGACCAGCAGTTCATCAGCAGCTTGTCAGGGATTGCTTTCAACTGGTACGCTGATATGCCCAACGGGTCAGTTAAAACATTTTCTGAGTTGGAACAGTTATTTGTGAAAAGATTTGCCGGGGCACAACATCATGTGTCTATTGGAGAGCTCATGATCGAGAAGCAGAAGCCTAGTGAAACCTTGGCAGACTATATTTTGAGGTGGAGAAACCTTAGCATGAAATGCGAACCTCATCTACAGGAACATCAAGCGATTGAAATTCTACTCAAAAGAATTCATGGGCCTGTAGCTTTCATGCTTAAGGGACTCACCATCAAATCCTTTGAGAAGCTACTCAGTAAAGCCAGCAATCTTCAAGAAGAAATGAAGCACATGGAGCCACATGAAAAGGCTAAGGTAACTTGAGTGTTCGAAAAGAAATCAGGAGTAGTCGCAACTGTCGAGAAAGGAAAGCAGCCGATAAAGATATATGCATAAGAGCATCGTCAGTCTTTGTCACAGTACTCTCAGAAACAGAGCAGTCAATCCAACCAACGGCCGTCTCAGGAAGGATCACCTCGAACAACGGGTAAAATAATATCCCTTTTAGAGCGACAGAAAGCTGTTTATTCCTTCCAAGATGAAGCTGTACCTAAAATATTCAAAAGTTTGATGAAGAAACCAGAATTCAGACTACCTGATCCAAAGAAACCCGAAGAGGTGAATACGAAGAATGAACCAAATTCTTGCTCGTACCACCAGTTGCTTGGGCACACTATAGACAAGTGTTTCATCTTTAAAGACTGGCTTGAGAAGGACAAGTGTTTCATCTTTAAAGACTGGCTTGAGAAGAACCTCAAGGAAGAGAATATAACAATCCCGAAGGATTATTTGAGAGAACCTGAAAAAGGTACCATTAACATGGTTTCAGCTGAGTCAATCTCCCCAATTGATCCATATGTCGGAACAGATGGATGGAGTACAGCTTGGGATGAACTCAAGAGGGTCCTCAATCAAATACAGGATTCAGCAAAACAAGCTTCTACGAACACTGAAGAAGAATGGAATGAGGTCTGGAGCAGATCATCTAGGAAGATACTGAAAAATATACAGTCTGCATCGAAACAAGCCTCCATTCAGAGTCTGCAGCATACTAAGCCCGAGATGAAGGTTTTGCCAGAAAATTCATCATCGTCAAGGACAAAGAGCAGGAAGAAGAAAAGCGTCACTGCCAAGATTGATTGCACGGGGGGTAGGATAGGGGCTGCCTTTACTAGACTGGTTGTCTCGGATTTGGGGAAGAAAATCCTCGAACCCTTGACTTTTTATGATTATCTTTTTGTCCCTCCGGGGTCTTATGAATATAATGATTGTGATTTCGGCTACGTTTTGAATATTTATGGTAATAACGTGACTCATTATGACCAATCTAGCTGCGATCTTGATCCCGAAAATGATCCTCAAATCGTACTCGAGTCTGATGAACTCGTTGTCAAGGCCAAAGAAGAGCTCAATGATATCGCTTACAACAGCACCGATAACGAAAAGCCAACTCTCGAGCATCATGGTACACCGCTCACCATCAACTTAGATCTTTCCGATGAGGAGGAAAAGACACTGGAAGATTCAACAATGTTATCTCAAGAAGAAGAAATCACAGAAGTTAACTTAAGGAGCGGAAAAGTGTTACCACCAAGAACAGCTTCAATAGACAAAGGAAAATAGATAATGACTAGAGAAGAGATACCCCCACCTCTGCCAGTGGAAGAACCACATAATCAAGATAAAATCAGAGGATCATGTAAAGTAGACTACAACGTGCTAGCTCATCTTAGGTAGTTGCCTGCCAGACTAAGCATCTACGACGCTCTGATCATGTCAAAGGAGATGAGAGAATCTCTGGTTACAGCTTTGTTTGATCTAGAAATTTGCTTAGCTCAGTTGGCTAGCACATCCTCAGAAGACGTTTGCTCATTGAGAGAACAGTCAGGGGTAACTTTTACATATGAAGACTTGCTGTTCGGTACCGCCGACCACAACCGCCTGCTCTACATCTCCGTCAACATTGGCAGATTTATGTTATCCAGAGTTTTAGTGGATTCTGGGGCATCTCTTAACTTGATGAGCCTACGGACATTGGCCTATTAGGATATTGAAGCTCAAGAGCTTACAACTAAGAAAATGATGTTAAGAGGAGTCAACCAAAAGTGAGAAAGTGTTATTGGGTCAATTACATTACTTATGAAGGTTGAAGAACTTGTAACAACCGTTAAAGTTCATATTATCGACGCCAAGACCTCTTTTAACGCTCTATTGGGTCGACCATGGATTCATGAGCACAATATGGTTCCATCATCTCTACACCAGTGCATCAAATACCGCAAAGATGGTCAAGAAAATTGCATGAAGGGAGATCTACAACCATTTTATTGCACGAAGTTGGTATTCATGAAGATGCTGCCTACTACGCGCCTCTAATGAGGACTATCTTCTCTCGTGAAGTTATCACAAACAAAGATGAAGATTCAGGAGAATCAAAAAAATGAGGCTATACAACTCCGCTTCAACAACCTTCTACCACTCCCCTACGACGAGTTGGTGGAGGTTCTTCTAGTTTACTCACCCGAGGTCGAGGTCGGGGACGCAGACGAGAAAAGATCAATTTAATTGTTGAACGGACTAGGTCAACTATCAACATTGGTGATGAGGAGGGTTTTGAAGATGAAAAAAAGATGACAAAGCAGAAGAAACCTCAGTACGAGATATCCCTAGAAAATTTAGAGAGGAATGAATAT
Organism: Phalaenopsis aphrodite; assembly: GCA_003013225.1. Classification (NCBI taxonomy): domain Eukaryota; kingdom Viridiplantae; phylum Streptophyta; class Magnoliopsida; order Asparagales; family Orchidaceae; genus Phalaenopsis; species Phalaenopsis aphrodite. Next base: position 317,220 of record NEWO01000012.1, on the reverse strand, counting down.
GAAGCAATTTATGATTGGATAAACCACTATGTGGATACTATGACCCTCTCTCCGATTCTCCCTCAAAAGGTTGAGAGTTTAGAGGTCAAGGAAGTCCTTAGTGTTGGTTCAAAGCCGATCAAATTTTACCGTGCTTCTACCTCTACTGAGCTTGAAAAACTTGTAAATTTGGATGTTGATTCTAATGAATTAATAGAATTGCCTTTTGGTTACTTCTCGCCTTGTGTTCAAAAGTTAATTCAACAGGGACACTTACCAAAACGAATATTAAAAGATAAATTTCAACTTTTTGAAAAATTATGGAATGCAAAAACTCGAACTCCCAATTCAAAAGAATTTCTCAGATTTGGTACAGTTAGACCAGTCGATGATTCTGAATTTTGCATGGTTGTTGCTAGTGAGTCAGAAGAGGATTGTCTTGATATAGAGGATGACTCTACTGATCAACCAATAGAAGATGCTCCGCCAAAATTTGAGAAAGAAATTAAATCCACTTTCCATTAATTGAAAGAGATTAACCTCAGGACTGAAGAACGACCCCGACCTACATTTATAAGTTCTCTACTTGATGACGAAGAATCTGCAGAACCGGTCAAACTATTAGCAGAATTCAAAGATTGCTTCGCATGGAGCTACAATGAAATGTCAGGGATGTCAGCAGTGGTTGCAGTCCATAAACTTAGGGTGGACAAGAATATAACCCCAGTAAAACAAGCTCCTAGGAGAATGCGCCTTGAAATAGAACAACAAGTCATCGCCGAAGTGAAGATGTTGATAGATGCCAACTTTGTTAAAGAGGAGCAGTACCCCAAGTGGTTGGCCAACATTGTACCTGTTAAAAAGAAAAATGGACAGATCTGCATTTGTGTTGACTTCAGAGATTTGAACAAGGCATGTCCAAAAGATGAGTTTCCACTACCTATACCAAAAATGATGGTGGATATCGCTTTGACACATGAAATTTTCTCCTTCATGGACAGATCATTGGGATACAACTAAATTAAGATGGCTCCCAAGGATGCAACACTTACAACTTTCAGAACACCGATTGAAATTTTTTGCTACATAGTGATGTCGTTCGGCCTAAAGAACGCCGGAGCAACATATCAACGTGCACTGACGAAGTCTTTTGACAACCTCATCCATAATCTAGTAGAATGTTACGTGGATGATTTGGTCATCAAAAGTAAACAGAAAATAGTCCATTTGTATGATTTGAGGATCGTGTTTGAACGGTTACAACAATATGACCTTAAAATGAATCCCTTAAAGTTCGCCTTTGGTGTTACCTCCAGGAAATTTCTAGGATTTGTTGTCCGTCATCGGGACATCGAGATCGACCTGGATAAGATTAAAGCTATCTTGGAAATGCCTCCCCCTAAAACCTTAAAACAACTAAGTTCCTTCCAGGGGAAGTTGGCATATCTAAGACGCTTTATTTCTAATCTCTCAGGTAGGTGTCAGCCTTTCTCGGCATTAATTAAAAAGGACGCCAAATTTTTTTGGGAAGAGAAATGCCAGCTGGCCTTTGAGGACGTTAAACAATATTTAATGACACCTCCTGTTTTGGCAGCCCCTATCCCAGGGAAACCGTTGATACTTTATACAACAGCTTTGGATGACTCTCTTGGAGCCCTCTTAGCCCAAGTCAATGATGAGGGCAAAGAAAATGCACTCTACTACTTGAGTCGTCATCTAATAATGACGGAGATAAGGTATCTACCCATTGAGAAGCATTGTCTGACATTAATTTTCGTCGCCCAAAAGCTTAGACATTACATGATCTCTCATAAGATTACTCTGATTTCGAAAGTTAATCCATTGCAATATTTGATGACCTGACCAACACTCTCCGAACGTTTAACAATATGGTCAATGATCTTATTGCAATTTGATATAACTTTTGTGCCCCTTCGTGCTATCAAGGGACAGATATTAGCAGAATTTCTTGCTGCACACCCACTGCCAGCTGGGTCCTCTCTCAACGACGAAATACCAGATGAGCAAATACTATAAATGGAATTTTCTAGTGCTCAACGCTGGGAAATGTACTTCGATGGTGCTTCATCAGCCAGGAAAGAGAAAGGATCAGGCACAGTTATACCAGGCAAGGCAAAAATCAGTTTGATCTTTATTACGCCAGATAAAGGGCATGATGAGGTTCTCATTCCACCTGACAAATTCATGCACTAACAATGAAGAAGAATATGAAGCCTTAGTCACCGGATTGGAATTGACAACTTCAATGGATATAACAAACATTGCCATTTATGGTGACTCTCAACTTGTCATCCAACAAGTTGCCGGACAATACAAAATTCTGAAACCAAGACTAGCAGAGTACCATCAGTACACGATTAAGCTCCTGAAGCAAATCCCTTACGTGATTTTCTATCGGATTCCTCGGGGAGATAATGCCCATGTTGACGCTCTAGCAAAACTCGCTAAGGAAATGGCGTGTCTCCCAGAGGATTCCATCGAAGTCACGGAGCAAGGAAGACGAGTCTTGTCTCAAAACGACTACGAAACTCTACGCAAGCTTGAAAAAGAAGAAACAATAAATACAGTTGCAGACATCAACAAAGATTGGTGCAAGCCATTAATAGAATATTTGCATACTGGGAAACTGTCAAATGACAAGTCTGAGGCACACCACATCACATAAAGGGCCATGTCTTATGCTCTGGTGGGAAATGTTCTCTACAGAAGATCGTTCAACCAAATGTGGCTACGGTGTTTGAGCAGAGCCGAGACACATAATATTATCAAAGAAGTACATGCCAGATTGTGTGGCGCTCACCAGTCGGGACCAAAAATAAAAATGAAGATCAAAAGACTCAGATATTATTGGCCAGAAATGATGTCCGATTGCATGGATACAGCTAGAAGTTGTCACCAATGCCAAGTGCATGGGGTGGTCTTACACCAGCCTCCGACTGTGCTGCACCCAACTGTTTCCTCGTGGCCATTCGAGAGTTGGGGCACAAACATAATAGGTCCGATAGACCCTCCATCTTCTAAAGTACACAAGTTTATACTTGCAGCTAAAGTCTACTTCTCTAAATGGGCAGAGGTAGCACCATTACGTGAGGTTACGACACAGCACGTCCTTCAATTTTTCGAAGGCCAAATTGTCTACCGTTTCGGAGTACCGCGATGAATAATCTCTAACAATGGGACGGCTTTAAAAAGCACAAATATCAACAATTTCATCAGAAGACATGAGATAGAATAGAAATACTCTACAATTTACTATCCCAGAGCAAATGGTCTGGCTGAAGATTTCAACAAGACACTGGTACAGATTTTGAAGAAAACACTGGATGAAAACAAGAGGGATTGACATAACAAACTGTTAGAAGCTTTGTGGGCCTACCGAACGACTTTCAGGACTCCCACTCAGTGTACACCTTACATGCTCGTGTACAGGACCGAGGTCGTGCTACCGCTAGAAATCCAGACAACATCGCTCAGAGTCGCCGTTGCCAACCAACTCACAACGGAAGAAAGCACAAAACTCAAACTTGAAGAACTGGGGAGTCTCGAGGGAAAACGATTGGAAGCACAACAACATTTGGAGCTCTACCAGGCAAAGATGGTACAAGCCCATGGCAAATTGGTCCGCCCAAGGACATTCAAAATTGGTGACCTCATTCTTGTGCTCAAAAGACCTATTCTTGTTCGCGGCAAAATAAGTGGGAAATTTGAGCCAACTTGGGAGGGACCATTTGTCTTTGAGAAGGTCTATACAGGAGGAGCCTACCAGTTAGTGGACTTCCGGGGTGAAAGACCCATGTTACTGATAAATGGACAACCTGATGTCGCCTGCCTCCACTTGCCTCTGCTTGCTTTGAAACTTTAATTTTTTTAGGGTTATCTATGTGGCTAAGTGTCTATGAACGGGTCCAAATTTTGTAATTAACCTCAATATAATGAAAATTTTGAGAAAATTTTTGAACTGCACATGTTCTCTTTTCCACTTTTGAATTTAAATGCCCTATTAAATCAAACGAAACTCACACATAAAATGAGTAATCATTTTCACCAAAACAACTAAAATTTACTTTAATGAATACTTTGTTTTGTCCTTGTACATGCCAAGCTTTGCCCCACTGATGTTTTTTTCTGTCGTCTGAAGAAAAATGTCAGGACAGAGGCTGATCTTTGCCTTCCAGGACGGCTGGAACCTCACACTAAATGAAGAGATGACGCTGCAAGGAGGTTTCATAGATTTCAACGTGGATTTCAACCAGATTGATATGGACAATGAGGGTCCTTTAATGGACGTAGTCAGCAGTAAAGAAAAGGAGGGACTGCCTTCAATGTTGAGGGTGACCACTCAAGACAATGTGTCACACAAAGGTAAAAACATGATAACAGAAAAAGATCTGATGGAGGGGCCCAGCCGTCTGCCCTCCATGGTGGCTACTACAACAAGAGACCTGATAGCCGCCCGTAGTGAACAACTACCGAACACTCCGCTCTGTAGGACGCAACACATAAATGCCAGTCTAAAGAAACAGAGAGCCTTTCTGCTACAGGAAGGCAAACACCAAAGAGACGTGAGAAGTTTTCTTACCCCCATTCCTGAGGGACATATTTACGACCCAGATTTGAGAGAAACTTCTGCCAGCCTGCCCACTACAGATGAAGAGTCAGGATTTATGACATAATCATATATGCTCCCAGTTTCAGATATCTTATGCAGAGGTTGCCCAACATTCAACGTTGAGGTACCAACCGGGACATCAGTCACTGGCGCATTTGTAGAATGATCGGACTGCAACGTTCTGCATCTACAATGTTTCAGTACATTAGAAGAATACACTTCAAGCACCAACAAGTCTCAGACTCCAGACTTCATAACAAATGAACCATATGTCCCACCGGGGACGGATCAACGCGCACCATGGAGCCCAGGATCATACATCCCACTAGAGGCTGAATCTTATATTCCGAATCGACCAGCACCAGTTTGAGTTCCCGCCAAGGCCCGAAGAAAGGAACGCCCAAGGCAGCTGCCAACTCCCGGTATGGTAGAATGCTACAAGATAAGCAAAGTAAATAAAAGAGAATTCGAGTTCTATGAAGAAGTTCAGGGAAAGTTTGTCAACATATTGGAGGGCCTGGAGCTATATACTAGGGCTTTCTCTGAAACTGATGAAAGAAGTATTATGGACTGCATCTTCGATATAAGAGATTGAGGTCGAGCGGGCCTTCTCATGGAGAGAACATATTCCGAGCTGAAGAAATGGATGCGGGGAAAGGGAAGAATCATCATCCAATGTGGCTGTTGCTACAATTTTACGAATGACAGACAGGGGAATCCGCCTGGGATCCTCAGATACGACCAAGTGGATCCGTTACCACCGATGATAAAATGGATGATCAAGAGAATGGTCAAGTGGAATATTCTACCCGCTTCTTGCATTCCTAACAGTTTCATCATCAACATTTATGAAGAAGGTGACTGCATTCCCCCACACATCGACCATCATGATTTTGTGAGGCCTTTCTACATAGTCTTGTTCATGAGTAAAAGAAATATTCTATTTGGAAAAGAAATAGATATAGTCAGCCCTGGCAAATTCAGAGGAACTGTAGAGATTCCTCTTCCAGTTGGTTCAATACTTGTTCTCAAGGGCAACAATGCAGACGTTGCCAAGCACTACATCCAGGAGTACGACACCGTAGGGTGTCTTTAACCTTCTGCAAAATGAATGACAGTAAAATACCATATAGATTCCAGCAGTACCCAGAATTAGAGGAGTTGTTTCCTTACGAGCTATGAGAAAGTTGTACCTCTAGGTACATGCGAAGGGAACTCTTACCCTGGAGCATGACTTAGAAGGTCTGCTCAATCAGGAGCTCAATATACCAGACACAGAGGGTTCACTTGCTTTCTTTTAACTGCATGACATGTATCTGATGTATTCAGTCTATGATGTATTCATATCATGAGATGATTCTCAATGTATTTCAGCATGGATTACATGATGTACCTTTTGAGGCAATAGCCTATGTCTGATTTATGGCATCCCTTTTTGGGGCAAATTAATGGAAATTTCTCTCAAATTGTGCCTTTTTGTGCGATGGATAAAAGCAGCGAACCATGTGATGGTTCAGAATTTCAATGAACAAAAAACAAAACAAATTTCTTTAAATCAACCTATTAAAATTAAAACATTAAAAATAAATTTTGAAAAATTAAATTGTGATAGAAACAACAAGAAAATAAAACAAACCCGTTGAGTAGATGCTTCCGTTTTCAGAATTTCCTACTCTTTGTGCGCGCAACACAACCATTGTTATCTACACTAACTCTCTGTACAACCCCATAGAATTTCACATTCTGCACAAAAACTCACAAAGCTTTACAAATCTCCTTCAACAAGATCGATCTTTCTCACATGATACATTTCTATAAATTCAACGCTACCAACCTTCTTTTGAGAATTGACCTACATTTCAATTCTCATTTTCGAATCAGTCTTACACTCCTGATTCATTACATTTGAGGTCGGTCCTTACATTCCGACACTCTCTTATGAGAATTAACCTACATTTCAATTCTCATTTTCAAATCAATCCTACATTTCTGATTCATTACATCTGAGGTCGGTCCTTACATTCCGACACTTTCTTTTGAAAATTGATCTATATTTCAATTCTCTTTTCCGAATCAGTCCTACATTTCTGATTGATTACATTCAAGGTTGGTCCTTACATTCCGACACTTTCTTTTGAGAATTGACCTACATTTCAATTCTCAT